>PVKP010010616.1:0-64141 GCA_004027715.1 Plecturocebus donacophilus
CAGGCCCCCTATTCCTACCTAAGCACCAGTCATGGTTCCCCGGCTCCCGAACCCCGCTCCAAGCGCCCCCATTTCTAGCCCCAGTCTCTCAACACGACTAGAGGCGCCGCGGTCGCCTCCGCCTCCGGCCACCGTTCGAGGAACGAAACCCGCTGAGGCCCCACAGCTGCTGCCTCGAGTCCCGCTCGGCTCACCTCCTCCATCTTCTGCACCATTTCCGTCAGCTGGCCCTCGTCCTCCAGCAGCTCGTTGAGCTGCACCAGCGACAGCCCGGCGAACCGGGCTTCGCTCCCAGCGCCAGCCATCCCCGTGTCTCGGCCGTTGCCGCCGCCACCGCCGCTCTGGCCCCCAGGCTCCGCGGACCGGAAGCGCCGCCCTCAAGGCCCGCCCCCGTGGGGGGGGGCACCTGACGCCAGCCCTGGGTCGTGACGTCATCGCCGCGCGGGCAGGCGGACGTGACGTAAGAATTGTGGCTCGCGTGGAGTGTAATGTATAGGGGACAATCGGGACTTTTAAAGGGAGGGAAAGAGCCCTGGGGTAGGTCTGTGACGCGTGAGCGCATTAATGACATCACTGAAGCGCAGGAGAGCGTGCTATGAGGTCATAAGAGCCTTTTTCCTCTAAGAAAAGAGATACCGCGATCCAAGGAAAGCCGACAGTGGGAAGGAAGTTACTGCAGCCTGTGTGAACCCAGCCCCGTGCACGGAACCCAAAAGACAGGGGCTTCATGGGTAAACAACTTTAGGTGTCATTGGTTCCTTGGAATTGTGGAGCTGCGACGTGATTCATTTAACAAATATGTTTTGAGACCTACTCTGTACTGGGCATTGAGTATACAGTTCTGAAAAAAGCAAAACGGACCCTTGCTTACATGGAGCTAACAGAATGAAAGAGGACACAAACAAAACAAGAAATAAGTAAAATAATTACAAACTGAGAGATCACAAGAGAATGCACACTCAAATAAGAGAAGAAGAAGACCTTCTTTAGGGTAGTAAGAGATGGCACTTTCAGAGAAGGTGGCATCTTAAGGAAATATGAAGGATGAGAAGGGAGGAACCAGCCACCATTCCTGTAGGAAGCTCAAGGCAGCAAAACCAGCACGTGCAAAGGCCCTGAGACAGGGCTAGCTTGGTGCTTTCAGGAATGGGCAGAAAGCCAGTATAGCTGGAGCATTGTGAGCAAGGACCCATTGATTGGCCCCTTTGCATCACCTCAGAAGAAGGTGCCCAGACATCCAGGTGGACCAACTTGTGCTCTTTCAGAAACAACACAATTTAGGGTGCAGTTGCTCAGTCTCCCAGCTATCGGGAAGCCTGCAAACACATTATCCTACTTTGGAAGCTGCCACAGTTCTATTTGGAAGAAACCTAAGGCTGAGGTTAACCATGATAGCCCCCTAATTTTACATATAAGGACACTGAGGCCCTGGGAGGGGGAAGTTTTGGGGGGTTTTTGCTTTGTTTTTGAAAATCAAGTAATTGGCAGGTCTCCTGGCTCCAAGTCTGGCATCCACCACGCTGGCATCATAACACACTGACCTCGCCGCATAACTCAGCCCTGAACACAGTCGAGGCATTCAGTAAATGCTTATCGGCAGACTTAAGGGGCTTTGTGTATGAAGCTGATGCTTCTGCAACCCCATGGGTAGAACATAAGGTCTGAATTTTCCATCCATACGTTAGGCTGGGCTCTGCCGATGTCTTCTCTCCTTCCAATCCCTTGTACTAAGAACTCATGTTTGTAGAAAAATGAAGAAAGTTAGAGGAAGTGTTTTTAAGTGTTTTTTTTTTTTTTTTTGTTTTGTTTTTTTTTGAGATGGAGTCTTGTTCTGTCTTCCAGGCTGGAGGGCAGTAGTGGTGGGATCTCAGCTCACTGCAATCTCTGCCTCTCGGGTTCGAGTAATTCTCTTGCCTCACCCTCCTAAGTAACTGGGACTACAGGCGTGTGCCACCATGCCCAGCTAATTTTTGTGTTTTTAGTAGAAATGTGGTTTCACCATGTTGGCCAGGCTGGTGAACTGACTTCAAGTGATCTGCCCACCTCAGCCTCTCAAACTGCTGTGATTACAGACATGCACCCCTGCACCCAGCCAAAAGAACTGTTACATGTGATCCATAAGTTAAAGGTTTTATTGAACTCAAAAGGACATTCAATAGTTTTCTTCCTTTTAACTTGTTATACTTGGTGAAGAAAGATGGCTTAAGCAGGAAGAAGATGTAGGAAGTTGGTGTTTCTTTTTTCCTTTTCCCTCCAGGAGAAGAATGGACCTGCCAAAATTGAGAATAGTAGCTCTATTTCCAGGAAATCCTCTCTATGAGGCTTAAGATGTTCAGAAATTTCTCCTAGTCCCCACAGAAGGTGAAAATAAGGTTAGGAGTCAGTGCACTCTAGAATATAGAGGAATGACGTGATTTAACCAAGAACATACGCCAAGAACAAAACTTCAGAAGGACATACTCATATATAGTGACCTCTAAAAGTACTAAATGTAAAAAATGCTCACTTGCCACCCTTGCCCAGTCCTTTTTTAAAGAAAAAAACAGAGCTTTATTATTCTCAACAACAGCAGCAGCGGTCTCCGTAGGACTGCAGAGTGAGTTCTGTTGACTGATAGGGATAGGTGGCTCCTACTTGCCGTCAGTGAGCGGGTTCCGCAGGACCACGATGACTGAGTCCCCGCGCAGGAACATCTTGGAGATGTAGCGGTCTTTGTTGACTGGCTTGGACTTCTTCTTGCCCTTGCTGCTCTTGGGTACCTCAGTCCACATCTTCTTCACCTTCTCCAGCACCATGTTGCAGTGCCTATCGAAGGCCTTCATGTGGCCCAGGAGTTTCTTATTGTTGCAGCAGTTGATGAGTACTTGGGTGTTGTTCTTGATGGACTGAGTGAGCACAGAAGGTGGACCCGAGTTAAATTCCTCCTCCTCTCGCTTCTGCAGCTCCTCCAGGGTCATCTCATTCTTGGGCTTGTTGAGGAGGCTCATGTTGATCACTAAGCTCTCGGTTCATTCCCATTTCCTCCACTTTCCTGCTGCCTGAGGAGAGAGAGAGTGCCCAGTCCTTTTATAACTCTTCTGAGACCTGCTCTCTGCCACCAACCTATTAGAGTCAGATACCACTTCCTCTGTTAAACAGAGCAAACCACAGAATCATCTTTTCTGCTACTCTAAAAACTTCTTGTCACTCTTAAAGGAAGTTGAGAGAAGAAAAAAAAAATGTCAAAGCTTCCTTGCATCAGTGTCAAACCTGTCAATTTAATGCATGGATGGATTTGCACATCTTTTTCCATTTTTGGTTGGCTGGTATTTGGGTTTCTTTACGCACCTACATCTGCCTGTAATGCTTATGGGTTAACTAAGATTTTGCTCTGGTGAATCAAGGGCAATGTATGTATGTGCCAGGACTTGACTCTCAATAGGAGCATTGTTGCCGTCTGAGCAATGAATCTCCCGTTACACAATATTGGGAATTGTTTGGCAAGCATACTTAAAACACACACACATAACCTTCACATAGTTGAACCTGAAAATCTTCTAGCCTTGGGATTAGAATTCTTTCTCTCCCATGGGCATGGGTAGATTTATTCCGAAATATTTTGCAGTTTGAGATGCTGGGAGAAAACATGTTGATAAGAAGGTGTCCATAGCATAGCACACATAGCTACAAAACTATGTATGTGCACTAGAGGAATTATTCCCCTAGGTGTCAGGTGGAACGACCGTGTCCCTCTGGGGATTCACAGTCTGATGTCACCACCATGTCAGTGTCATGTACTAATACCTACATGTCCAAAATGACCTACATACTAGTCACCCGGAAAATAGAAATAGTTTTAGATACAGTCTCTGCTTTGGAGAGCAAGAAAAGAAATACAAATATAGAATAGTATTTTTTAAATTATATTTAGGGTTGATGTTCTTTTGTTGTGTTAAAAAGGTAGGGGGCTGAGCCTGGTGTCTCATACTTGTAATCCCAGCACTTTGGTAGGCCAAGGCAGGCAAATTGCTTGAGGTCAGGAGTTCGAGACCAGCCTGGCCAATGTAACGAAACCCTGTCTCTACCAAAAATACAAGAATTAGTTGGGTGGTAGCACATACCTGTAGTCCCAGCTACTTGGGAGGTTGAAGCAGGAGAATTACTTCAACCTGGAAGATGGAGGTCTATATAGGATGATCACAGGAAAAGGGGGCGAATAAATGACCATTATCATGAGAACTTAAATGTCCAACATCATGGGAATGGTTAAGTAAATTGTCGTAGATCTCATCAGTGGTATATTTTCAACCATTAAAATAAGATACACAAAGACTATGAAGCTACGTGGAAAAACCAACATGAGTTAAGGTTCAAAGGCAAAATATAAATGTGGGCTGGGCATGGTTCACACCTATAATTCCAGTACTTTGGGAGGCCAAGATGGGAGGATCCCTTGAGTCCAGGAGTTCAAGGCCAGCCTGAGCAACATAGGAAGACTCTGTCTCTACAAAAAAAAAAAAAAATAGACTGGCACAGTGACACATGCCTGTGGTCCTGGGAGGCTGAGGTGGGAGGATTGCTTAGGCCCAGGAGGTTTAGGCAGCAGCAAGCTGTTGTCATGCCACTGTACTCCAGCCTGGGCAACAGATTAAGACCCTGTCTCTTTCTCTCTCTCTCTATATATATATATGTATACATATATATCACATATATAATGTGTATACAGACCGTGATTATAATTATAATGAACAAGCTATGTTTCTGTAGGACAAAAACTTGAGGGGAACAAAATGTTTTTTTAAGCTGTTAGTGGACAAGTTATTAATTTTTTTATTTGTGTTATGTTAAGCTTACAACAATGCCTGTGGATTGAAGTTGGTTTTTTTCTTGTTGTTTTTCTTTTTTGAGATGGAGTCTCGCTGTGTCACTCAGGCTGAAATGCAGGGGTGCAATCTCAGCTCACTGCAGCCTCTGCCTCCCAGGTTCAAGCAATTCTCATGCCTCAGCCTCCCGAGTAGCTGGGATTACAGGCACATGCCACCACGCCCTGCTAATTTTTGTATTTTTAGTAGAGACAGGGTTTCAACATGTTGCCCAGGCTGGCCTTGAATTTCTGACCTCAGGTGATCCACCTGCCTCAGCCCCCAAAGTGCTGAGATTACAAGCGTGAGCCACCGTACCCAGCCAAGGTTTTCTTGTTTGTTTGTTTAACTAAAAGGAAGAAAACTATTGTAACTAATGTAAATGTAGCTGCTCACAACCTCAAAAAAAATTTATTAATATCACTGGAAAAACCCAAATGATCACCAACAAAAATAATAAAATCCTGCAAACCCAAATTTATGTGCTGCAGCAACCTACAATAAAAAAATATATATTTGGTAATATGCCATGAAACAGAGCATTGCAGATTTTCACAGCCTGATTTTCACTAAACTCCCTGCTACAGTGTTACTGAAAATTCACTTTTCTTAAAACTATTTACTTAAAAGAAGAAGGAGGTCTTCATCTTGCCTTTTTATTCTCTCAACAAAAGTGCTTCTGTTTTGTGTCATTATTTCATATTTAAAAAGAGATGGCAAAACTCTTTTTACCTCCTGTGTTGATCAACCTAGCCAGGAAGAACAAGTGCAAGACCACTCAACTTTTAATTCACTTATGAGTGATTCCTCCAGTCATCCCTAGAGAGGACCCTTTCAAGTCCCAGAACCTTGCTTTCCTCACCAAAATAGCCTTCAGAAAGTGGCCTTGCAATATTTTTGCCTGATTTGCCTTGACACTGCAGATAAACCACAGAGGCAACAGTTTGTTCTCTGCATATATACGTTGTAATAAGCCTGACAGTTTCAAGAAGATTAGGTTCATCCACCAAGACATTAACTCAGCTCTAATGTTCACGTCCAACCCTGACGACGCTGAGAAACCTTACATCTAAGCAGTGGTTATAACACTTGAGTTGGTTTACACATAGGTAAAACTACAGAGACAGGATTTCCAGGCATTGAGTTTGCAAATTCTCTAGAGAGAAACTAGAAACTGAAACCTTCTCAGGGTTTTTATTGTTGTTGTTGTTGTTTTAAGAAACCTTATAGGTTTTTGTTTCCTTGCTTCTTTAGTTACAAGAGTAATTTGCATCTTGAATTTCTTAACTGGGTCATGGCTTATTATTCTCTATTCCTTTTGATAAATTTGAAATATTTACAAAATATGTAAGTTAACATCCAAATACTTAAAAATATTTTTTACTGAAAAACTGTCTAAACAGTGAGAAGTGTATAAGCTGAAAAGTTAACAACAAACCATATTGAACCCATATCCCAGAGGTAGCCACAATGATCAGTTTGCTAGAATTTAAAAAAAAAAATAAACATGTACAGGCTGGGTGCAGTGGCTTATGCCTGTAATCCCAGAACCTTGAGAGGCAAAGACAGGTGGATCACTTGAGGTCTGGAGTTTGAGATCAGCTTGGCTAACATGACGAAACCCCGTCTCTACTAAAATTACAGGAGGCTGAGACAGGAGAATCGCTTGAACCTGGGAGGCAGAAGTTGTGGAGAGCCAAGATTGCACCATTGCACTCCAGCCTGGGCAACAGGAGTGAAACTCCGTCTCAAAAAAAAAAAGAAGAAGAAGAAAAGAAAAAAGTAGTTGGGCATGGTGGCACATGGCTGTAGTCCTAGCTACTTAGGAGGCTGAGTCAGGAGGATTGCTTGAGACCAGGAGTTGGAGGCTGCAGTGAGCTATGATCATGCCAATGCTCTCTAGCCTCGGTGACAGATCGAGACCCTGTCTCAAAAATAATAATAAAATGGCATAAAATAAAATTCAAACAGAGGATAAGGGGGTCAAACAAAAACCTAAAACAACTTCTTGTGTTTCCTTCCAAAAACTTTTTCAATGCTTATTCAAGCAACTATATTCATATCCACCCTCCCACCCACTCACTTCTTTTTTTTAAAGCAAGAGAGATCACACTCTACTTATATGGAACATGTCACTTTGAAACCATATAGCTAAGGACAAATCAATATGACTCCTTATGACATTAGCTGACCCACGGCTCGTTCCAAAAACTCTTAAAACCCTTTCAACAGATGTTGCCTGAATTAACCTTTCCCCTAGTAGTGCTGAAAAAATAATTTTGTTTTTTCTTTTAATTCCATGCAGGGTTTTTTCTTTCTCTCTTTTTTTTTTTTTTGCAAGTGAAGATTCTTCTCAGCAGAAGGTGTTAATCCAGGCACTAAATCTGGAACATTCTAATCACTGTGAAATTTTGCATGTCTCATCTTAGGCAGAAAATGTGTAAAGATGCCAGTTTATTCTGCTCATACCTTGCGGTCCTTCTCCAGGTGATTCTGCATATGTTAATAATCTTACGTCAGCTCACACCTCAGTCACCTCCACCTCTTCAACTCCTGGACCTGTTGCCCCTAACATCAGTGCTGCAGAAACCCACCTAGCTTACGCTCTTCTTTCAAGAGGGGGCGCCTTATCTGATGCACTCAAAATCTACTCCCTCCTCCCAAGCCTTTCTATTTATGTAACTGCATAATGTTTAATTGTACAAGAAAGCTATGAATCCTTCTGTATTCATTTCCTATGCTGTGACAATTGACCACTCACTTAGTGGCTTAAGCAACACACATATATTCTCTTACAGTTCTGCAGTTCAGACGTCCAAAATCACGAAGTCCTAAAGTCAAGGTGTTGGCAGCACTGGTTCTTTCTGGAAACTGAGGGAGAATCAGGTTCCTTGCTCTTCTCCCAGCTTCTAGAGGTCTCTGTCCATCTCTGCCTGTCTTCATATCACCTCCTCTGACCCTGACGCTCCTCCCTCCCTCTTAGGAAGCCTTTTGTGATGACATTGGCCTCACCTGGAGAGCCCAGGAGCCACTCCCACCACAAGGCCCTTCACTTAATCACACCTGCAAAGACCCTGGTGCCACCCTAAACAATGCTGACAGGGCATGAGAATGTGCATGTAATTGAGGAATTATTGTTTAGTCTTACACGCCATCCTCCTTTACAAATAAATAAATTAGAACAAAGAAACTAAGTTCTCCTTGGCCACCTAACTATTCATCCTTTCTCCCCAGGGGAGACCACTGTTAACACTCCTTGTTGTGAAGTTTTCCAGACTATTTTTATTATCTAACATATATACATATGAATGCACTACAGATTTATTTAGTACTGTTTGGGTTTTGTTAAAAATATGGCATCCTATTCTGCAACATGCTTCTTTCTCTGTTTTGAAATCCATCGCTATTAATACACATAAAACGAGTTCAGCCTCCGCTTTTTAAAAACGACTTCTTACTGTGGTACAATATACATAAAGTCTATCTTTTTTTTTAGTTTATCTTTTTTTTTTTTTTTGAGACAGAGTCTCACTCTGTTGCCCAAGATGGAGTGCAGTGGCTCGATCTTGGCTCACTGTAACCTCCACCTCCCAGGTTCAAGCGATTCTTCTGCCTCAGTGTCCCAAGTAGCTGGCATTACAGGCGTGCACCACCACGCCTGGCTAACTTTGTATTTTTAGTGGAGATGGGGTTTCTTCATGTTGTCCAGCCTGGCTCAAACTCCTGACCTTGTGATCCGCCCTCCTTGGCCTCCCAAAGTGCTAGGCTTATAGGCGGGGAGCCACTGTGCCCAGCAACTTTATCATTTTAACCATTATTATTATTATATATTTTTTTGAGATGGACTCTCTGTCATCCAGGCTGGAGTACAGTGGCATGATCTTGGCTCACTGCAACCTCTGCCTCCTGGGTTCAAGTGATTCTCCTGCCTCAGCCTCCCGAGTAGCTGGGATTACAACACCCAGCTAACTTTTTTTCCTTTTTTTAGACAGACTTTTGCTCTTGTTGCCCAGGTTGGAGTGCAATGGCATGATCTTGGCTCACTGCAACCTCTGCCTCCTAGATTCAAATAATTCTCCTAACTCATTCTCCTGAGTAGCTGGGACTAGGCATGTGCCACTACGCCTGGCTAATTTTTTTGTATTTTTAGTAGAGATGGGTTTTGGCATGTTGGCCAGGCTGATCTTGAACTCCTGACCTCAAGTGATCCCCCCACCTTGGCCTCCCAAAGTGCTGGGATTACAGGCGTCAGCCACTGCACCTGCTGTTTTATTATTTTCTGGTGGTTTTTGTTTTTTGAAGAGAGTTTCACTCTTGTTGCCCAGGCTGGAGTGCAGTGATTCAATTTCAGCTCACTGCAACCTCTGCCTCCCAGGTTCAAGTGATTTTCCTGCCTCAGCCTCCCAGGTAGCTGGAATTACAGGCATGTGCCACCACTCCTGGCTAATTTGTATTTTTAATAGAGACGGAGTTTCACGTATTGGCCAGGCTGGTCTCAAACTCCTGACCTCAGGTGATCCACCCACCTTGGCCTCTCAAAGTGCTGGGATTATAGGCATGAGCCACCACACCCAGCCCCTGCTGTATTTTTTAAGTGCCCATGAGGGGCTGAGCACGGTGGCTCATGCTTGTAATCCCAGCACTTTGGGAGGTTGAGGCAGGCGGATCACTAGGTCATGAGTTCAAGACCACCCTAGCCAACATGGTGAAATTCCGTCTCTACTAAAAATACAAAATTAGTCAGGCATGGTGGCATATGTCTGTAATCACAGCTACTTGGGAGGCTGAGGCAGGAGAATCACTTGAACCCTGGAGGCGGAGATTGCAGTGAGCTGAGATCGTGCCACTGCACTCCAGCCTGGGCAACAGAGCTAGATTCCATCTCAAAAAATAACTTGTGCAAATCCTCCACCCTGTCTGTGTTAATTTCCTTATCTATAAAACAGGGATTAATAATAAGTGTGCCTATAATGGTTTGAGGATCACATAAAATGATACAGCATTTTTCACTGTTAAAGAATATATGCTCTAAGAAATCTATGATATCAGCTCCACATCACCATTTAAGGCTCCCTTTTTCAAAAAATCTCACCTGCATGCTTTCATTTATTCATCTTTTTTTCATATATTTTTTTCATTTATTCATCTTTGCCCCCATGAAGTTTACATTCCAATAAAGAGAAAATAGACGCCAATCACCTAACCTAGTTATATAACTAGGATAGTTTCAGGTAACAATACAACCAGATCATATGCAGCCCTTTTTATTATAGTGACACAATTGGATTTCATTTTGAAAACAGTAGGAAACAATGGAGAGGGTGGTTTTTTTTTTTTTTTTGGTTTGTTTTGTTTTTTGAGATGGAGTTTCATTCTTGTTGACCAGGCTGGAGTACAATGGTGCAACCTCGGCTCACTGCAACCTCCACTTCCCAGGTTCAAGCGATTCTGCTGCCTCAGTCTGTCAAGTAGCTGGGATTACAGACACATGTCACCACACCCGGCTAATTTTTATATTTTTAGTAGAGACAGGGTTTTGCCATGTTGGCCAGGCTAGTCTCGAACTCCTGACCTCAAGTGATCCACCTGCCTCAAGTGCTGGGATTACGGGTGTGAGCCACCATGCCCTGCCAATGGAGAGTTTTAAGCAGGGAAATGACAATTCACATTTTCAGATTCCTCTATATCTCAATAAAGCCACTTTTTTAACGGTCCCTTCGGCTATTCGTGGGGAAGGGGTCATGCAAGGCCAGCATTGCTTGTGACAATGGTGCTATTTCCTCCACCATTGGGCCATCATTTGCTATCTGCTTGTTTGTATTCTTTTTTGTAAGCTGCCCAAAACCTTTGCCACCTGCATTTGACCTGTCTCTGACAATTAGCTGTAAACTTGAGGGTCAGGAAAACCAGACAGTCTTCTCTTTTTTTTTTGGTTTTGAGACAGAGTCTCACTTTGTCACCCAGTCTGGAGTGCAATGGTGCAATCTTGGGTCACTGCAACCTCCACCTCCCAGGTTCAAGCAATTTTCCCACCTCAGCCTCCCAAATAGCTAGGACTACAGGTGTGTGCCACCACGTCCAGCTAATCTTTGTATTTTTAGTAGAGACAGGGGTTTCACCATGTTGGCCAGGCTGGTCTCGATCTCCTGACCTCATGATTTGTCCACCTCGGCCTCCCAGAGTGCTACGATTACAGGTGTGAGCCACCACGCCTGGCCCAGACAGCCTTCTCTAAAGGATCTGAGAGCACAATTTGTGTAAACAAGAACTTTTTTTTTTTTCTGAGACAGGGTCTCACACTGTTGCCCAGGCTGGAGTGCAGTGGTGTGATCATGGCTCACTGTAGCCTCAACTTTCTGGGCTCAAGCGACTTTCCCACCTTAGCCTCCCAATTAGCTGAAACCACAGGAACGTGCCACCACACCTGGCTAATTTTTAAATTTTTTTTTTTGTGAAAATGGATCTTGTTATGTTGCCCAGGCTTACAAAGGAACTTCATTCATGGTGGTAAGTGATGATGTACAGTTTTTTTTTTGTTTTTAGAGATAGGGTCTGGCTCTGTTGCCCAGGTTGGAGAGCAGTAGCACCGTCATAGCTTACTATAACCTCAAGCGATCTTCCTGCCTCACCTTGGCTTCCCAGAGCACTGAGATTACAGGTGCGAGCCACTGCGCCTGGCCTGATGTGCAGTTTTAAGAAGAAACTCCCTAGTGCCGGGTGTGATGGTTCACACCCGTAATCTCAGCTCTTTGGTAGGCCAAAAGGAGCGATCGCTTTGAGCTCTAAACACTGAGAATATAGCAGTGAACCAAACGGGCAACACCTTTGCACCCATGAAGTTTACATTCCACAAAGAGCAAACAGACGTCAATCAAGTAAACGAGCTATATAACCAAGATAATTTCAAGTAATAATAAAACCAGATCATATACAGCTGTTTTTATTACAGTGCCACAACTGGATTTTATTACGAGAATAAAATGCAATCGTTTCAGCCTGAGCAACATGGTGAGACTCCGTCTCTACTAAAAATACGAAAAAATTACCCAGGCAAGGTGGCGTGCACCTGTACTCCCAGCTACTCAGGAGGCTGAGGTGGGAGGATCACTTGAGCCTGGGAAGCGGAGTCTGTGGCGAGTCAGGATCACACCACTGCACTCCAGCCTGGGTGACAGAGCAAGACCCTGCCTTAAAAAAAAAAAAAAGAAAAAAAAAAAGGAGGGCGGGGGAAGGGAAGAGGGAGGGGGAGGAAAGAAGAAAGGACCAACCTAGTCCAAATAACTTGTGTTGTGGGGGTCATTGAGAGGAAGAGCAAAGGACAGTACTTTGCTTCTGGGACCTCAATTTTCCCATCTGAAAAATGGGACTAATTTCTATCTCCACTACAAAACCAAGGCTTTATATTGATGGAAAAACATGCATGTATCAGATCATGCCACCTTGATAAGCCAGGCCTTGGCGCCAAGGTGTGTGGTTCCCCTGACGCCTGATCGGGCTCAACGGACAAATCAAAAACACCAGGCGCCCTTTCTAACCCTCTTCTTCTACCGTCTCAGTTGGAAGGGTGTTTGGGTTATTTCTCTGAATTTGAAATGTTTCCTTTTGTTCCAGGAGAGAAAGACTGCTAACCAGGTTGAGTTATTCCTGTTCCCTGAGAGGCAAGTTTTGGAAGCTGTCTGAGGTTGCAGCTTGTTGCCACTGAGTGGCTGGGCAGCATTCCTCCCCTGGCCTGTCTATTTTAAACTACGCAGATAGGAGGCGGGGCCAAGACAGCAAAGGCTGACCAGTGGGTGAAGGACAACTGGCAGGAAGGGCTGGCAGCAGGCGGACAGGCTTTCAGTGGCACGGATGGGCCCCCACTCTAGAGCCTGGGAGGGTGAGGAAAGGGCTTCAGCCCATGGCAGCCCCTATGTGAGGGGAAGGGAGGAGGCAGGCACGCTGATCAAAGCATCTCCCCCTACTTATTCATTCCTTCATTCATTCATTCAGCTAACATTGGCTTCTTCAAACCTGCAGGTTGTCTTTCGTGGGTTCTGGATCATTCTCGGCCATTAGGGATTCAGAGGGTTCCCATGCCATGCTCTCTTGCCTCTCTGTCTGCAACTCCAAACAAATGTCTGATGACATTTCTCAAAGAACCTTCCAAGTCTCCTCTTCTCCCTTTGGTATTTTCTATCTTTTCGTCTCTGTGTTACATTCTGGATAGCTTCTGTGTTTTTGAGACAGGGTCTCATTCTGTCACCCAGGCTGGAGTGCATGGTGCCATCTCGGCTCACTGCAACCTTCACCTCCCAGGTTCAAGCGATTCTCCTGCCTCAGCCTCCAAGTAGCTGGGGCCACAGGCCTGTGCCACCATGCCCAGCTAACTTTTTTTGTTTTTCAGTAGAGATGGGGTTTCACCATGTTGGCCAGGCTGGTCTCGAACTCCTGGGCTCAAGCGATCTGTCCTCCTCGGCCTTTCAAAGTGCTGGGATTACAGGCATGAGCCACTGACCAGCCATAACTTCTGATATCTCACTAATTCTTCCACCATGAACAATCTTCTGTCAGATACAATAATTGAGTTATTCTTTACTTATTTTTTAAGTTTCTAAAAAGTTCTATTTTGTTCTTTTTGAAATTTGTTATGGCCGGGCGCAGGGGCTCACACCTGCAATCCCAGCACTTGGGAGACCCAGGAGGACAGAGGAGTACTTTGTCTAAGTGCTCGTTTTTCCTTATGACTCTGGGCCTTACTTCTAACAGTTCTGGTGGCCCATGTAGAGATTCCCATTCTCCTTCGGGAGGGGGTTTTCAGTCACCCCACCCAGGAGGAGACATGTCCCACTGTCCCATTATGGTGGCCTCAGGGACAGGAAGGAGATGTAGACCCACCCGTTGTGATGAATAAATCCAGGCTCTGAGCAACACGGGGAGGAGAGGCTTGCAACACCAAGGCGAGCGAGTAATTCTGTGCACAGACCGAAGTAAGAAACATCGCAGGGGAGGCAAAGTGTTTCCTTAGTAGTCAGGATATTCTAGAGTTTGAAAGTGAGTGTGAAGCCGGGTGCGGTGGCTCACGCCTATAATCCCAGCGCTTTGGGAGGCCACGGTGGGCAGATCACCTGAGATTGGGAGTTTGAGACCAGCCTGACCAACATGGAGAAACCCCATCTCTACTAAAAATACAAAATTAGCTGGGTGTGGTGG
Source organism: Plecturocebus donacophilus (assembly GCA_004027715.1). NCBI lineage: Eukaryota > Metazoa > Chordata > Mammalia > Primates > Pitheciidae > Plecturocebus > Plecturocebus donacophilus. The sequence goes on from PVKP010010616.1 coordinate 14,031, forward strand.
CACATGCCTGTAATCCCAGCTACTCGGGGGGCCGAGGCAGGAGAATCACTTCAACCCAGGAGGCGGAGGTTGCTGAGATCATGCCATTGCACTCCAGCCTGGGCAAGGAGAGCAAAAACCCCATCAAAAAAAAAAGAGAGAAGGAAGGAAGGAGGGAGGGAGGGAAGGAAGGAAGGAAAGACAGAAGGAAGGAAGGAGGGAGGAAGGAAGGGGGAAGGAAGGAAGGAGGGAGGGAGGGAAGGAAGGAAAGACGGAAGGAAGGAGGGAGGGAGAGAAAGAGTGTGTGAATAGTGCTAAGCACTACTGCGGAAGGAGTAAATCCTCTCTGTGGTTTCGTGGTCACCTCATGTGGTTTGGGGTGGAAGCGGCCAGAGTGGGCAGGGGGAAGGAAGGACAGACAAGAAGTCCCTGATAGGAGGGGTTGGGCCTCCACGCAGCCTCTGGAGAAGGATGGCCAGGAAATCCCTCATAGGAAAGGTCGACCCTTAAAGCCCCAGTGAACCCCTAGAAGAAGGGAGGGGAGAAACCTCTAACAGAAGACGTTGAACCCCACCCCACGACCTCCAAGATGGGAAACGTTTCAAGTAAGACAAGAAAAATAGAGTCAAAAGAGTGATGAAATTCCTTCTAAGAGTCCCTTAAGGCTCATGTTAAAATCTTAGAAAGATAATGAAAGAACAAAACATCAAAGAAAGCAGCAAATGATAAAATATTGTTTTATTTGGACTCAAGGGCCCATCCTTAAACCCGCAGGCTTCTGTCCAAAATGTAAGTCCAATGAAGAGAGATTTGTCAGCTCTCACTGGAACACGTTAGTGATAAGAGCCTGGCCTCCCGGGAGGAGACAAGGACCTGTCCTCCTTTACCCCTTAAAAACCGGAGGGAACAAGCCAGAAACCAACTCTTTGGAAAGAGAAAAAGTCCCTGTTCCTAAAAACCCGCGCCCACCAGCATGTAAGAGCCTCTAAATCATCTTCCTCCGGTCAGTGCCCCGACCACCCCACTCAAACAGCTGCTGCCGCCTCAGATCCCGTTCCAGATCCTTCCCTGCTCATGTTATTCTTCCTCCTTACAACCCTGATTCTTAAGAACGATCACCCCATGAACCTGCCCCCTCCCAGCCTGTTAAGCATGAAATGAAGCAATGCCAAAAACCTACTCTCCTTTGTTCAAAGTGCTCTTGTAACAACCAGACATACAAGAAGCACCCTTCTACGCAAACATAAATTTACTGTACTAAAAAATCCTTTGTCTAAGTGCTCATTTTTCCTTACAACTCCAAGACTTATTTCTAACACAGGAGGCGGAGGTTGCAGTGAGCTGAGATCGAGCCACTGCACTCCAGCCTGGGGGAGAGGGAGACTCCGTCTCAAAAAAAAAAAAAGAAAAAGAAATCTGTTATGTTATTTTTATAGCCTTCTATTCTCTGTAAATGTTTTCAAGCTTGATGATTTTGTGGTGGTTGTTTTTTGGAGACTGGGTCTCTCTCTGTCACCAGGCTGGAGTGCAGTGGTGCAATCAGAGCCTGGAAATCCTGGACTCAAGGGAGCCTCCTGCCACAGCCTCCTGAGTATCTGGGACTCCAGGTGCATGCCCCATGCCCAGTTAATTTTTTTATTTTTTTTTGAGATGGAGTTTCACTCTTGTCCAAGCTGAAGTGCAATGGTGTGATCTTGGCTCACTGCGATCTCCGCCTCCTAGGTTGAAGCAATTCTCCTGCCTCAGCCTCCTGAGTAGCTGGGATTACAGTCACACGCCACCATGTGCAGCTAATTTTCTTGTATTTTTAGTAGAAACAGGGTTTTACCATGTTGGCCAGGCTGGTCTTGAACTCTTTACCTCAAGTGATCCACCTGCCTAGGCCTCCCAGAGTGCCGTGATTACAGGTATGAGGAGCCACCATGCCCAGCCCAGTTAATTTTTTAAAAAATATTTTGTAGAATGGGGCTCTTGCCATGTTGCCCTGGCTGTTCTGGAACTCCTGACCTTAAGCAATCCTTCTGCCTTGGCCTCCTAAAGTGCTGGGATTACAGGCATGAACCTGGCACACAGCCCTGATGATTACTTTTTTAAACCGTTGAGCATAACTGTTTTAGAATCTGAGTTGGATGATTTCAGCGTCTGAGGTCTGTGTGAGTCTGTTTCTGCTGCCTGTTTCTTCTGGTTCCTGTTCACATGGTCTTGTTTCCTTATGGGCCACATATGCTGGTTACTGCCTTTGAAAAATTCTGTGTGGGGAATTCTCTGAGGCCTAGAAGGAAGAAGGAGCTCTCCTCCTCAAAGAGAAGATGTGCACTTGTTTCTGCTGCACTCTTATGGCACCGCCAGTCAGGGTGACTGACCACAGATCGTTCCCAGCTTCAGTTCCCTGTCCCTGCAGCTGATCCACGGGCAGGTAGGTCGGTGGCAACAATCTTTCAGGAATTATTTATTCTCCTTCTTCCTTTTTCTTTTTCTGGTTTGTACAGCATCAAGGAAAACTTCTTTATTGTCCCCTGAGTTTGGGGTCAGTGATATCCCTCAGTGGCTATCCAAGTAAATGTTTAGCAATCAGCTACCTGGAAATAGGTACTTCCCAGGTATTTATTTTCATGGATGCTTTTGCCTTTATTTCTCTCACTATATGCATGATGTAGATATTTTGTTAAGTGACTTGTGTATGTCCTATATAAAACAGAGGCAGAACCAAGGCTAAAAAAGCAGCGAGTCCATCCACCAACTTAAGAGGGCCCATAGGAAGTTCCCCAACACCTTGAATGAGAATGACTGACTCAGGGGGATTCCGAAAATGAAGGAATCAGAAGAATTTTTTTTTTTCCTAGGGGAAGAAAAAGAACCTGGGCCAGGCGTGGTGGCTCATGCCTGTAATCCTAGCACTTTGGGAGGCTGAGGCAGGCAGATCACTTGAGGTCAGAAATTTGAGACCAGCCTGGTCAACATAGCAAGACCCTGTCTCTATTTTAAGATTTAAACAATTAAAATAAATTAAAAAGTACAAAAGAGTACCAGGGAAAGAGTATTGATTTGTAGTACTTACCACTTCCTGTGGTGTAAATACTTCTACCATGTTTGATGTCAGATTACCAAGGAGCAGTCACAAAGATGGAGTTTAGAAGACAAGAGTAGACCAGGCATGGCGATTCATTCCTGTAATTCCAGCACTTTGGGGGCCGAGGCAGGAGGATCATGTGAGCCCAGGAGTTTGAGACCAGCCTAGCCAACAGGGTGAAACCCAGTCTCTACTAAAAATACAAATGTTAGCCAGACATGGTGGCAGGTGTCTGTAGTCCCAGTTACTCGGGAGGCTCAGGCAGGAGAATCACTTGAACCCAGGAGGAAGAAGTTGCAGTGAGCCAAGATGGCACCACTACAGTCCGGCCTGGGGCACAGAGCGAGACTTTGTCTCAAAAAATTCCAAAATGGCATTGGTGAACACTCTTAGGGTTCCGGATTTCCTCCAGGAGAGGAGATGTTTGAGTAGAGAGAGACCTGGATGGTGAGAAGGAGCTGGCCACGAGAAGATTTGGGAAGCGGGTTCCAGGCGGAGGGAAGAGCTGTGCACAGCCCCAGAGGTGGGGACAAGGTTGGCACGTTTGACGAGAAGAAAGAAGGCCAGTGCGTGGGTGATGGGGAAGTGGCGGACCAGGCTAGGGGTCGGGGTAGGGCAAGTCACCAGGACCTGGGAGATCCACTTTACTCTTCGGGCAGGGAAAAGCTGTCAGAGGGTTTGAATCAGAGAAGTGAGAGGAACTGATCTATAGTTTGAAAGTCTCCATGACTCTTCATGCTTTGGATGTGGATGCTACATAGCTACTTTCTTCCAAAGGACACAGTCTGGGCTTGGCATGGTGGCTCATGCCTGTAATCCGAGCTCTTTGGCAGGCTAAGGTGGGCGGATCATTTGAGGTCAGGAGTTTGTGACCAGCCAGGCAAACACGGTAAAACTCCATCTCTACCAAAAATACAAAAAAATTTAGCTGGGTGTGGTGGCACACGCCTGTAATCCCAGCTACCCCAGAGGTTGAGGCAGGAGAATAACTTGAACACGGGAGGTGGAGGTTGCAGTAAGCCGAGATTGTGCCACTGTACTCCAGCCTGGGTAACAGAGCAAGACTCCATCACAAAAAAAAAAAAAAAAAAAAAAAAAAAGCAAAGGACATAGTGTGGAAAGGGGGAGGAAAGAGTGACTTCACAGTGGAGAAGCTGACCAACATGACCTCAGCGGGTGATCAAGGTCAACATCAACAGTAACAGGTCATGATGATTGTGTGCTCTTTTGACAGAATTTGATGAAAATGGCATCCTCCCCAAAACCCATCACCCATGTCTAATCATGAGAAAAATATCAAACAAATCCCAGTAGAGGACAACCTACAAAATTCCCAACCAGTGCTGCTCAAAATAGTCAAGGTTTTCAAAACAAAACGTGTCAGAGAAACTGTGACAGCCAGGAGAAGCTTAAGGAGACATGACCACTAAATGTGAAGTGGGCCCGGGCACAGTGGCTCACACCTGAAATCCCAGCACTCTGGGAGGCAGAGGCAGGCAGATCACCTGAGGTCAGGAGTTCAAGACCAGCCTGGCCAGCATGGTGAAACCCTGTCTCTACGAAAAATACAAAAATTAGCCTGCTGTGATGGCGCACACCTATAATCCTGGCTACTCGGGAGGCTGAGGCAGGAGAATTGCTTTAACCTGGGAGATGGAGGTTGCAGTGAGCCGAGATCATGCTACTGCACTTCAGCCTGGGTGACAGAAAGGGACCCTGTCTCAAAAACAAATAAATAAACGTAACATAGGATTGTAATTATGCAACGGGTTTTTCTTGCCCTCTGCTCAGACAGTGTTGATTTACCGAGACTGGTATTGCCATAGAGAAAATGTTTAGTAAACGCACTGCCAGTCAAGTGGAAGATGGGCGTTTACTATTCAAATCAGTCTCCCTGGAAATTGGGAGACTAGCGTTTTTTAAGTATCATATGGTGGGTTGAGGGCTAAGGAACTGGGAATGCTGATTGGTTGGGTCAGGAATGAAATTATAGGAGGTCAAAGCTGTCTTCTTGTGATCCTCAGCTCCTGGGTGGGATCACAAGATCAGTTGAGACAGTTTACCAGTCTGGGTGGTGCCAACTGGTCCATCAGAATGTAAGGTCTGAGAAACCATGAACACCGATCTTAGGCTTGATGATAGTGATGTTATCTCTAGGAGCAATTGGGGAGGTTGTGAATCTTGTGACCTCTGGCTCCACGATTCCTGAGCTATAATTTTTTTCTTTCTTTCTTTTTTTCTTTCTTTCTTTTTTTTTTCTTTCTTTCTTTTTCTTTCTCTTTCTCTCTCTCTCTCTTTTTTCTTTCTTTCCTTCTTTCTTTCTTTCTTTGACAAGGTCTTGCTCTGTTGCCCAGGCTGGAGTACACTGGTGTGACCTCCGCTCACTGCAAACGCCACCTCCTGCATTCAAGCAATTCTCGTGTCTCAGCCTCCAGAGTAGCTGGGATTACACGTGCACATCACCACACCTGGTTAATCTTTGTATTTTTAGTAGAGATGGAGTTTCACCATATTAGCCAGGCTGGTCTCAAACTCCTGACCTCAAGCGATCCGCCTGCCTCGGCTTCCCAAAGTGCTAGGATTACAGGCATGAACCACCATGCCTGGCCTTGAGCCATAATTTCTACCCTTGTGGCTAATTTATTAGTTTTACAAGGGCAGTTTTGATCCCCAGGCAAAGAGGGGATTGTTTGGGGAAGGGCTATTTTCATCCTTGTTTTAAGATTAAACTATAAACTAAATTACTCCCAAAGTTGGCTTGGCCTATGCTCAGGAATGAACAAGAGCAGCTTGGAGGTTAGAAGGAAGATGTAATCAGCTATGTCAGGTTATTATTATTATTATTTGAGATGGGGTTTCAATCTTGTCACCCAGGCTGGAGTGCAATGGCATGATCTCAGCTCACTGCAACCTCTGCCTCCTGGGTTTAAGCAATTCTGCCTCAGCCTCTTGAGTAGCTGGGATTACAGGTGCCTGCCTCCATTCCTGGCTAATTTTTGTATTTTCAGTAGAGATGGGGTTTCACCATATGGCTAGGCTGGTCTCAAACTCCTGACCTCAGGTGATCCACCCACCTCGTCCTCCCAAAGTGCCGGGACTACAGGTATGAGCCACCGTGCCCAGCCCAGATTTTTTTTTCTTTAAACTGTCATAATTTGGCAAAGGCAGTTTCAGGATCCTGAAACAGAACAGGACATTGGGGGAAAACTAAGGAAATTGAATAAAGTATAGACTTTAGTTAATAATAATGCATTAATATTGGTTCATTAATTGTGACAAATGTATACCACACTAATGTAAGATGCTAATAGCAAGGGAAAATAGGGGAGGGCTATATGAGAACTCTCTGTACTATTTTCACAATTTTTCTGTAAAACTGTTCTAAATAATAAAGTAGAATAAAGTAAAAAAAATAAAAAAGAAGGTCAGGTTTGGTGGCTCACGCCTGTAATCCCAGCACTTTGGGAGACCGAGGTGGGCAGATCATGAAGTCAGGAGATCAAGACCAGCCTAGCCAACATGGTGAAACCCTGTCTCTACTAAAAATACAAAAATTAGCATGGCGTGATGGCGCATGCCTGTAATCTCAGCTACTGGGGAGGCTGAGGCAGGAGAATCGCTTGAACCTGGGAGGCAGAGATTGCAGTGAGCCGAGAACCCACCACTGCACTCCAGCCTGGTGACAGAGTGAGATTCCATCTCAAAAAAAAAAAAAAAAAAGAAGGCTGCCATGTGCAGAAGGAATTAGATGGCAGCCCTGTAGGTGCTAAACTAGCTTGGATTTAGGTGGCGTGAGGGGATCGGGAAATAGGCTCCAACACAGGAAGTCGAGCTGACAGGTTGACAGGTCATGGGGAAAGGGAGGAGTCAGATACAACATGGACATTTTTCAGTATGAGCAACCAGCATACGGTGCCATTAACTCAGATGCACTTGACTAAGAGGAAAACAAGTTTGGGAGAAAATCTCGAGGCTTCATTTCCACCACGATGAGTCTGAGATGAGTCAGAAAGGAGTAATCGGGCCAGGCGCGGTGGCTCATGCCTGTAATCCCAGCACTTTGGGAGGCTGAGGCAGGTGGATCACTGAAGGTCAGGAGTTCGAGACCAGCCTGGCCAACAAGGTAAAACTCCATCTCTACTAAAAGTAAAAAATTAGCTGGGCAGGGTGGTGGGTGCCAGTAATCTCAGCTACTCGTGTGGCTAAGGCATGAGAATTGCTTGAACCCAGGAGGCAGAAGTTGCAGTGAGCTGAAATTGTACCACTGCACTCCAGCCTGGGTGACAGAGCAAGACCCTGTTTCAAAAAAAAAAAGAAAAGAAAAGAAATTTCTAGAATGTCTGCAGAGCAAACAACATGCTAGAAAAGCCCATACAGGTCAAATAAATGAAGATGGAGGAGACCAGCTGTAGTAGTGAGAAATCAGGGGAGACTGCCTGGAAGTGGTGGTGCATGAAGATGTCCAATTTGGATGTCCCCAAAGCAGCCATCTTCCTGTTCTGGAGAAGCCAGTCCTCAACCAGAGCCAGCACACATAGTCACCGCTAAGGTCTCATGACCTCCAGCCAGGCTCATTTGAAAATAATCTTCCCTTTCTTTAGGCCACTGATTGTCCAGAAAAGCCAATCATTAAGTGCCAGAGGTCAGGGAATTGCATCTGGCAGCTGACCAGACCTTGTCAACAGAGGGCCTCCTGCAGGGCTGGTGTTACTGCCCTGAGTTAGTTCTTCCCAGGCAGGGCGTGCCCAGCATGGACCTAGCTCCAGGGGAGGTGAAGGCCTCTATTGGACGTCTACATGGGCCTGTGCTGCTGCCCCAGAGTCCTTGCTGACCGGTGCTTTTTGCTCTATGCAGAGCAGAAAATTCCTCCACTTGCAAGGTCCTTCAGCTATAAATAACAGCAAAACATGCTGAATAAGGGTTGCAGAAGGCTCGGTAATGAGCCCATGGCTGCAGCCTCTGCAGGCAGCATTTTGTCATCTACAGAATGGGGTGAGCCCAGGCCTGGCTGCCCAGGGTGTTGGGGGAGCCACCTCTCTGGGTCCTCGTCCAGTACCTTCTCCACACTGAGCCTGGAGGATCAAGCAGGTCACGCCCTGGTCAGAACCCTTCAATACCCCCAGTCTTCATGAAATAAAAGTCAGTCACCCTGCTATGGCCCCCAGGAGCCCTCACCTTCCTGTCCCCTCCTCCTTCCTCCCTTGGGTTCCCCCTGCTCTGTCCCCTGGAACCTAGGAGGTGGTTGTCCTGCCTCTTGCTGCCTCGAGGTCTTTGTACCTCACAATCATTTGTGGGATCCATCTCCTCCTCTTACTTATTTTTTTCTCCTTAATGAGGTGAAATTCACATAACATGCACTTAACCTTTTTTTCTTTTTGAGACAGTCTCACTCTGTCACCCAGGCTGGAGTGCAGTGGTGCAATCACGACTCACTGCAGCCTCCAATTCCTGGCCTCAGCGATCACCCCGCCTCAGTCTGTGAAGTAGCTGGGACAATAGGCACAAGCCACCACACGACTAATACTTTATTTTTTGTAGAGATGGGGTCTCCCTCTGTTGCCCAGGCTGGTCTTGAACTTCCGGGCTCAAGTGATCCTCCCACCTCGGCCTCCCAAAGTGTTGGGATTACAGGCATGAGCCATTACAGTCATGAGCCACTGCACCGGGCCACTTACCCATTTTAAAGTGTACAAATTCATTAGTATTAAATGTATTCACAATAGTGTGCAACCACCAGGTCTCTCTAGCTTCAAAACTTTCTCATCACCTCCTAAAAACACCTGTATCCAGTAGGCAGTCACTCCCCATTCCTCCTTCCCCATGCCCTGGTAACCTCTAATCTGATTTCTGTCCCTATAGATTTGCTTATTCTGAATATATCATGTAAAAAGAATCATGCGGTATGTGACCTTCCCTGCCTGGCGTCTTTTATTTGCATGATGCTGTCAAGGTCCCTCTATGTTGTCTTATGAACCAAGACTTCAGTCCTTTCTGCAGCTGAATACTACCCCCCAATAGGCAGATACCACAGTTTGCAGTTTGTTTATCCATTCATATATTGTATTGTTTGTACTTTTTGTCTTTATTTCATTATTATTATTTATTTATTTTTTGAGATGGAGTCTTGCTCTGTTACCCAGGCTGGAGTGCAATGGCGTGATCTCGGCTCATTGCAGCCTCTGCCTCCCAGGTTCCAGTCATTCTCCTGCCTCAGCCTTCTGGGTAGCTGAGATTACAGGTGCACTCCACACCCCCCGCTAAGTTTCGTATTTTTAGTAGAAACAGGGTTTCACCATGTTGGCCAGGCTGGTCTTGAACTCCTGACCTCAGGTGATCTGCCCGCCTCGGCCTCCCAAAGTGCTGGGATAAGAGGCATGAGCCACCGCACCCAGCCTATTTTATTGATTTTAGGCGGGAGTGCATCCAGGCGGGAGTGCAATGGCACCATCATGGTTCACTGCAGCCTCAACCTCCTTGGGCTCAAAGGATCCTCCTGCCTCAGCCACCCAAGTAGCAGGGACCACCAGTGTGTACTACCACACCTGGCTAATTTTTTAATTTTTGTAGCGAGGGGGGTCCCACTATGTTGCTCAGGCTGTTCTCAAACTCCTGGCCTCAAGCAATCCTCCCGCCTCAGCCTCCCAAAGTGCTGGGATTACAACCGTGAGTAACTGTGCCCAGGTCCATGTTCAGCTTTTTGAGGAAGTGCCAGACTGTGGCTGGGGTCATTCTTTCTTCCGCTTCCTTGTCATTCAGGGGTCAGCTCCCATGTCACCTCCTCAGGCCACCCAGCTCAGACAGTGTCCGTGTCCCTCTCCCAAATCACTCTCTTGTCTGTTGCCATCTTTTCACCATCTGGGGTTTGGTATCCAGTAGGACATAGGTGATCCCAGCCCTCTTATTCTCCACTGCCACCCACAGCCTAGCACAGTGCCTGGTAGACAGAATTTCTCAATAAATGCTTGCTGAATGACCGATCTCGGGTAGTCAAAGGTAAAGAGCTGTAACAATGTGAGACACTGTCATTGTCACCTTAGGTCGCTGTTAGGACCTCCCACCAGGTGACTTACCTGTATTTATTTATTTATTTTAGATGGAGTCTCACTTTGTCACCCAGGCTGGAGTTCACAGGCACGATCTTGGCTCACTGCAACCTCCACCTCCTGGGTTCAAGTGATTCTCCTGCCTCAGCCTCCCCACCACACCCAGCTAATTTTTGTATTTTTAGTAGAGACGGGGTTTCACCATGTTGGCCAGGTTTGTCTCAAACTCTGACCTCAGGTGATCCGCCCTCCTTGGCCTCCCAAAGTACTGAGATTACAGGCGTGAGCCGTCACGCCTGGCCAACTCACCTGTTTAAATGGTCAACTTCCTCCTCTTTGAGGGAAGAGTAAAAAGCAGTAAAGTGAAACCATCAGCAATGCTTCTTTCTCAGCCCTTTCCTGTTAGTGACTCAGGCAGGCAGCCCTTTGTGACAATTGCAAAGGAAAAACAAACAAAAAAGGCAAAGGTGGAAAAGAGTTTGGGTGGAGATTAGATAAACATACAAACCTGTCCGCAGTCTACAGAAAAGGTTAAGGGTTCCAGTTCAGAGTCAGCCGTTCAAGCTGCCTGTGTTAAGCTCCCAGTGCTGTGCCACTTAATTCTTGCAGGTTACTTAATCTCTTTTCTTTTTCGTATTTTTTTTTTTTTTTTTTTGAGACGAAGTCTCTGTCACCCAGGCTGGAGTGCAGTGGCGCCATCTCGGCTCACTGCGACCTCCGCCTCCTGGGTTCAAGTGATTCTCCTGCCTCAGCCTCCCGAGTAGCTGGGACTACAGGCGCCCACTACCACCACTCCCGGCTAAATTTCTGTATTTTTAGTAGAGACAAGATCACGCCATTGCACTCCAGCCTGGATGACAGAGCGAGACTCAACCTCAAAAAAAACAAAAGCAAAAACAAAAAAAACCTCTTTCAGAGCTCCCTCTGCCAAAACAAAAAATTAAAAACTTTTCCACATTATTATTTGAAATGATAACAGCTTCCTTACCTGGGGCCGGAAACAAATAGCAGCAATGGCTGTGTCAGTGCTGGATTCCAGAGTTTCTTCTCTGTGGAATTGTCTAGAATGCCAGGCCCCTGTTCCGGCTGGGCTCATCGAATAAAGAGGGCTAGGGAGGGAGGAGGTGGAGGTGCCCGGCGGCCGCTCAGGTCTGGGCCGGGTTCTAGGCGGATGCACGGGCTTGCTGTTGAGTGGCTTAATGACTTCTATTTTCAGCCAACAGAAGTCAGAACAGCTGCTTTCCATTTCTCCCAGGAAGTCTTCTCGGGACACAGCAGCACTCATCACGCCAGCATTTGTTTAGTTTGTTTACAGTATCCCCTGCCCAACCCCTGAAGAAAATTCTGGTATTCAGAAATGTACACAGAACAATGTAACAAACACATGGTACCCACCCTCAGGACTAGCCATTGCTAACGATTTCCTCTCTTTGAGTCTTTTTTTTTTTTTCGAGAAATACGGGCTTTATTTTTTTTGAGATGGTGTCTCACTGTTGCCCAGGCTGGAGTGCAGTGGCACAACCTTGGCTCACCGCAACCTCTGCCTCCCAGGTTCAAGCGATTCTCCTGCCTCAGACTCCCAAGTAGCTGGGATTACAGGTGTGTGCCACCACCATGCCTGGCTAATTTTTGTATTTTTAGTAGAGACGGGTTTCACCATGTTGGCCAGACTGGTCTCGAACTCCTGACCTCAAGTAATCCACTTGACTCGGCCTCCCAAAGTGCTGGGATTACAGGTGTGAGCCACCGTGCCCAGCCAAGTCTGTATTTTTATTCTTAAAGAAGTAAAGCACTGGGCCAGGCGTGGTGGCTCATGCCTGTAATCCCAGCATTTTGGGAGGCCGAGGTGGGCAGATCTCGAGGTCAGGAGATGGAGACCATCCTGGCCAACATGGTGAAACTCCGTCTCTACTAAAAATACACAAATTAGCTGAGCGTGGTGGTGCACACCTTGTAGTCCCAACTACTCGGGAGGCTGAGGCAGGAGAATCACTTGAATCCGGGAGGAGAGGCTGCGGTGAGCCGAGAGCCGAGATCGCACCACTGCACTCCAGCCTGGGTGACAGAGCAAGACTCTGTCTCAAAAAAAAAAAAAGGAAAGCATTGCATATCTTCATGCTGTTGTTTCCAATCCCCAGACAAACTCCCACATGAATTGGTTGTGTAGCCTTCCAATCTATTATTATTGTTTTATTTAGAGAGAAGGTCTGGCTCTATCACCATCCAGGCTGGAGTGCCGTGGTGCAATTATGGGCTCACTACAGCCTCGAACTCCTGGGATTAAGCGGTTTTCCTACCTCAGCTTTTGAAGTAGCTGAGACTATAAGCACATGCCACCACGTCTGGCTAATTTTTTCTTTTTTTCTTTTTTTTTTTTTAGTTTTTAGTAGAAATGGCGGGGCGGGGGGTCTTACTATGTTGCCCAGGCTGGTCTTGAACTCCTAGACTCAAGTGATCCACCTGCCTCAGCCTCCCAAAGTGTTGGGACTACAGTTGTGAGCCATAGTGCTCAGCATTATTTTTTTTCTTGAGACAAGGTGTCACTCTGTTGCCCAGGCTGGAGTGCAGTGGTGCAATCGTGGCTTGCTTCTGCCTCGACCTCCCAGCCTCAAGCAATCCTCCTGCTTCAGCCTTCTGAGTAGCTGAAACTGCAGGCAGGCACCACTGTGTCCTGCTTCACGCCACTACTTCTTACTGGCTAATTCTTAAATCCTTCATTGTTAATCCCAGCGGATCGACGGTCCTCAACTCAGGGCCCCATGACGGAGGAATCATAAAACGCCACACATTTCCCACAAATCGCATACAATGCTTTATGTCCATGGGGACTTTTCTGGGGAGAGTTTCTAGAATTTTCATCGAATTTCCCAAGGGGTTTATGACCCCAAGAGTTCCAGAACAAAAGCCTGAAGAGCCAGGGCTATCGGGCTTAACCCTCCTGCCCGCTGTTTCCATTTTCTCAGGCGTGGTTTTTGAACCTCCTGACCCAGGACGAGGTTGACTCAGACCAGTCGACAGAGGAGCTGCAGCAGACAGCAGGGGGCATGGGGAAGGGGCTCTGCCCCCCAAGGTTCTTCGTGTACATCTTCACCCGAAGTCACCACCGGGGTCCCTGTGGGCCCCTAGGACCCCAAGACACCTCAGGGACCCCTCACGGCTCAGCAGCTGCACCAGCCATTGCACTTGGGCTGGGTCCAACCTGGCGAGTTGGAAACTGAAATACACTCTCCAGATGAAGGCAGCAGCAGGAGCGTGGGGACCTGGGTTCCAGCCTCGGCCATTCTGCTAAATACATTTATAACCCTGCAGTCATTTCTTTTCTCTGGGCCTCAGTTTCTCTGTCTGTTGAATGAGGTGATTGGACTGTGTTCATAGTTTTCACACTATGTTACCATGTGTCCAAGAGTTCAATCATTCCTTTCTTTTTCAAGTTTTGTAGAGACAGAGTCATGCTCTGTTGCCCAGGCTGCAGTGCAGTGGCATGATCATAGCTCATGGCAGCCTCAAACTCATGGACTCAAGCGATCCTCCCACCTAAGCCTCCTGAGTAGCTGGAGTTACAGGCATGGGCTTCTATGGGTAGCTCAAGTATTTCTTTACTGGCTGTTTACTGAGCACATACTCTGTGTCAGCCACTGTTCTAGGCACTGGGGGAAGACAGCAGTGACCAAGACAAAGTCTAATGTGGGAGAGAAACAATGACAGAGTGAACAAATAAACAAAATGAAGTAAAAAAAATAATTGCAGTGGCCGGGCACAGTGGCTCACGCCTGTAATCCCAGCGCTTTGAGAGGCTGAGGCAGGCAGATCATGAGGTCAGGAGTTCGAGACCAGCCTGACCAACATGGTGAAACCCCGTCTCTACTAAAAAAATACAAAAATTAGCCAGGCATGGTGGTGAGTGACTGTAATCCCAGCTACTTGGGAGGCTGAGGCAAGAGAATCCTTGAATCCTGGAGGTGGAAGTTGTGGTGAGCTGATAGTGCACCACTGCACTCCAGCGTGGCATACTGGTGAAATGTTTAACTACTATCTCTCAAAATATGTATATATATATATATAAACACAGAGATGTATATGCACAAAAGTTTATTATTCACAAAGTAACAGCTGCAGATGAACCTATGTACTTCTAAGTTTAAACTGCCTCAGTAACTTTTTTTTTTTTTTTTTGAGTCAGGGTCTTGCTCTGTCAGCCAGACTGGAGTGCAGGGGCACAGTCATGACTTGCTGCAGCCTTGAATTCCCAGGCTCAAGTGATCCTCCCACCTCAGCCTCCTGACTAGCCGGGACTGCAGGTGCCATGTTTGGCTAATTTTTAATTGTTTTGTGGAGAGCTAAAGTGGGTAGGCCAGATAGTGGCTCATGCCTGTAATACCAGCTCTCTGGGAGGCCGCAACAGGTGATCACTTGAGCCCAGGAGTTTGAGGCCTGGGCCACAGGGCAAAACCCCATCTCTGAAAAAAAAATACAAAAATTAGCCAGGCATGGTGGCATGTACCTTTAGTCCCAGCTTCTCAGGAGGCCGAGAGGTGAGAGGATCACCTGAGTTAGGGGAGGCAGAGGTTGCAGTGAGCCAAGATTGCATCACTGCACCCTATCTCAAAAAAATAAAATAGATGTAAACCTGAGGTGACAAACCAGAGGCAAAGGACTTGTTTCATTGGCCTATTTGTGGGTATTAAAGTTTGAATTTGATGCTTGCAGTACACATGGGAGATTGCACAAAAAGATGTGGTTTGCTGACTTTCCTTGAAAAATGGGAAGGCCTGTTCGGTCTCCATTTCCTCATGGTGAGAGTTGGCCAGTCAGAGCAGCCAGTGACCCAGTTAAAGGAGGAATCAGGTCTCCAGTTCACCACCATTCCCACTGCTCCCTAATGTCACCCAGCTGGTTCCATCTCCTCTCCTATGTTCTCCGTGTGGAGCATGTACACTACTGAGTGCACCAGCCCCTGAGAGCTTTTTTGTTTGTTTTTGAGACAAAATTTCACTCTGTCACCCAGGCTAGAGTGCATTGGCATGATCTCAGCTCACTGTAACCTCTGCTTCCTGGATTCAAGCAATTCTCCTGCCTCAGCCTCCCAAGTAGCTGGGATTACAGGTGCCCACCACCATGCCCAGCTAATTTTTATATTTTTAGTATAGATGAGGTTTTGCCATGTTGCCCTGCCTAGTCTCGAACTCCTGACCTCAAGTGATCTGCCCACCTCAGCCTCCCAAAGTCCTGGGATTACAGGCGTGAGCCACCACTCTCGGCCTGTTTTTTGTTTGTTTGTTTCTTCCTGAGACAGAGGATCCCTCTGTCACCCAGGCAGGAGTACAGTGGTGCGATCTTGGCTCACTGCAACCTCTGCCTCCTGGGTTGAAGTGATTCTTCTGCCTCAGCCTCCCAAGTAGCTGAAACGATAGGTGCATGCCACAATGCCTGGTTAATTTTGTATTTTTAGTAGAGATGGGGTTTCACCATGTTGGCCAGGCTGCTCTTGAACTCCTGACCTCAAGTGATTCATCCACTTTGGCCTCCCAAAATGCTGGGATTACAGGCGTGAGCCACCGTGCGTGGCCTGATAGAAGGTTTTGAACATAGTGGTGTGAATGTGAGCTCACCCTCATAGCCAGGCACCCTTGTGCAGGCCACAACCTGGGAAACTGTGCCTGTCTACCCTGATGAGGAGAATGGACTCTGAGCCTGTCACCAGCTGTGGATGTTTCCTACGGTAAGGGAAGCCTCAGCCCAGCTCGGGGAGAAAAGCAAATGTGGGAGGTTGAGAGGAAGGCGAGGTTAGATGCCTGGTATACCCACCATGCAGTGGGCAGGGGACCGTCACTCCTGCCACCCGGGGGAGGATGCCTGGCCTCAAAGAGCCCATCTTCAGTGTCCTCCAACTCAGCAATTGATAAGCAGCACCTCTGGATCCTGGGCCTCTGTCCCTGAGGAGCTGTCAGCTCTGACTTTGATCCCAGTCAGGTGAACGGCCTCCTCCCAACACGCATGGTGAGGCAGAGTGCGCCGAGACCAGCCATTTAGAAGGCTCATCAGCTACCTGATGCCCTCATCCAGCTTGCAAGACCAGCTCAGGACAGGGAGGGGCAGTGGGAGATAGGGGATGGGCCGTAGCCAGGGCTTTGCCTGGTGGGAAAGGCCCAGGCTGAAGAGCTGGGAGAAGGCAGCAGGGTGCTGGTTGTAGAATTCTCTGTGCTTTTCAAATGTTGCCAATTTAAAAAACAAAACAGGCCCAGGTGCAGTGGCTCATGCCTGTAATCCTAGCACTTTGGGAGGCCAAGATGGGACGATCCTTGAGTCCAGGAGGTCAAGTCCAGCCTGGGCAACATAGCAAGACCCTGATACTACAAAATTATTTTCTTCTTCTTCTGGGTTTTTTTTTTTTTCGAGACAGAGTTTTGTTCTTGTTGCCCGGGCTGTAGTGCAGTGGCTCAATCTCGGCTCACCGCAAACTCTGCCTCCCAGCTTCATGCAATTCTCTTGCCTCAGCCTCCCAAGTAGCTGAGATTACAGGCATGCACCATGCCCGGCTAATTTTGTATTTTTAGCAGAGACTGTGTTTCTCCATGTTGGCCAGGCTGGTCTCCAACTCTTGGCCTCAGGTAATCTGTCCACCTCGGCCTCCCAAAGTGCTTGGATTACAGGCATGAGCCACCGCGCCTGGCCAAATTTTTAAGAATAAAATAAAAACAAAAACGGCTCCTCCCCTGAGATGCTAAGGTTGAGAAGGCCTCCCCAGACCCTGCCTCCAGCTGGGACAGCTACCCTGGACCAGGATAAAATTTGCAGAGCCCAGTACAAAATGAAAATGTGGCCAGGCAAGGTGGCTCACGCCTATAATCCCAGCATTTTGGGAGGCCAAGGTGGATGGATCACTTGAGGTCTGGCATTCAAGACCAGCCTGGAGTTCCTGACTGCCCGGACTCAGGAGCAGGGAGAAGATGGAGGCAGTGCCAGCTCTTTGGGTATGCAGCCTATGCCACCATATAAGGCCCTGTGCTTGGAAGACCCAGGCTTGACTTTATGCTCTGGTTGCCCTCTTGAAGTTCTTAATTTTTGAACAAGGGAACCTGCATTTTCTTTTTTGAGACAAGGTCTCACTCTGTCACCCAAGCTGGAGTGCAGTGGCATGATCTCAGCTCACCACAATCTACGCCTCCCAGGTTCAAGCAATTCTCCCACTTCAGCCTCATAAACAGCAGAGACCGCAGGTGTGTGCCACCACACCCAGCTAATTTTTTGTATTTTTAGTAGAGATGGGGTTTCACCATGTTGCCCAGACTGGTCTTAAACTCTTGGGCTCAAGTTTAAGGCCTGCCTCGGCCTCCCGAAGTACAGGGATTACAGGTGTGAGCCACCAGGCCTGGCCCTGGATGCTGATAATTCAAAACAAAAACAAAACCAGAAAATAACAAGTGTTGGTGAGGACGTGGGGAAACGGCAATCCTCGTGCATTGCTTGTGGGAATACAAAATGGTGCAGCTGCTGTGGAAGACAGTCTGGCAGTTCCTCAAAAGGCTGAGCATAGAGTTCCCATGGGACCCAGCAATTCCACTCCCAGGCATCTACCCAAGACAGGTGAAAGCAAACTTCCACAAAAAACATGCATGTGCCCAGCAGCACCATTCACAATAGCCCAAAGGTGGAAACAGCCCAGATATTTATCAATGGATGAATGGATAAACAAAATGTGGCAAGCCATACGATAGGATATTACTCAGCCATAAAAAGGAATGAAGTGCTGAGTCATACCACAACACGGCTGGACCTTGCACAGGTGATGAGAGAAGCCAGACACGAAAGAGCACGTGGTATAGGGTTCCATGTACATGAAGAAGCCAGAAGGGCCAATCTATAGGGCCAGATTTTAGATTGCTGGTGGCCAGGGGCTGTGCGGAGGAAGGACTGGGGAGTGACTGGTAATGTGTAGAGGGCTTTCTGTTAGCGTGATGAAAATGTCCTGGAACAAGATAATTGTGATGGTTACACAACATCATAAATGTGCTAGATCTCCCTAATGATAACTTTTATGTTATCTGCAAGTTGCTGCAATAAAAACAATTTTAAAAACATTAGGCCAGGCATAGTGGCTCACACCTATAATCTTAGCACTTTGGGAGACTAAAGTAGGTGGATTCTTTGAAGCCAGGAGTTCGAGACCAGCCTGGCCAACCTGGTGAAACCCTATCTCTATGAAAAATACAAAAAAATTAGCCGGGCATGGTGGCAGGTGCCTGTAGTCCCAGCTACTCAGGAGGCTGAGGCAGGAGAATCACTTGAACCCAGGACGCAGAGGTTGCAGTGAGCCAAGATCGCATCACTGCACTCCAGCCTGGATGACAGAGAGAGATCCTGTCTCAAAAACAAACAAACAAACAAAAAAAGAAAATATCATATCTCTGGCCCAGTATGGAGGCTCACACCTATAATCTCAACACTTTGGGAGCCTGAAGTGGGAGGATTGCTTGAGGTCAGGAGTTCGAGACCAGCCTATTCAACAAAGCAAGGCCCTGTCTCTACCAAAAAAAAAAAAATTAGCTGGGCATGGTGGTGTGTGCCTGCACCTAGTCCCAGCTACTCTGGGACAGAGAACAAAAAGGGGACATTAGTGAGAAACTAGTGACACACAAATACAGCTTGCAGTTTCATGGATAGTGATGTGTAGTGTTCATTTCCCAGTTGTGACAAATGTACCCCAGTACTGTGGGATTTTGAGAGACGGAGAAACTGTGAGGCGCACACGGGAACTTTCTGTATTGTCTTGTGACTTTTCCGTAAATCTAAAATTATTCCAAAATTAAACATTAATTTTTTTTTAAATCCTATGTACCTTCTAAAAAGCAGCTAGCTCGTTCTCCGGAAGGTTCTTTTGTCTCCCAAGGCCCACTTTTGGGTGTGGGTTTACAAATCGAGGGGCTGGAGCTGACTCCATTCTCAGCCTGCAAGTAGAGGGATGAGAAAAGATGGGAAATGGGAGAGGAGCTTAGACTGGAACAGGGCTGGACTGGGGCCAAGAAGCCCCTTGGCAGGGACTTTGCAGAGCAGGAATGTCCAACACTGAAGCTGCAAGCTAGAGATCACAGGCTGAAGACCACCCCACACGCGTGCTTTGTTCATCCTCGATTTTGTCAGAGGAGCAACCTATGAGATCAGCTGTTTTTTATGTATTGAGCCAATACATAAAAAACAGCTGATCTCGCATGAAAATTGGAATTTCCAGCTTCTCTGGAAACATCTGCAGTTATGTTAAGTCTCCAAACACTTAACCTCCTGCTTCCTAAAATCAAACAGAAGTCCTGAGGTTAATTCTAACCAGGGTTGGAAGTTTCCCTCTGTACCAGGCTGAGTGGTGGCCCCCGAAAGATTCCCCTGTCAAACCCCCAAATCTGTGAAGTGACCATATTTGGAAAAAAGGATTTTTGCAGATGCAGTGAAGTCAAAGATCTCCAGACAAGAGCAGCCGGATTACCTAGGTGGCCCCTAAATCCAATGACAAGTGTTTTTATAAGAGAAAGGCAGGGCTGGCAAGGTTTGGTGGCTCATGCCTATAACCCCAACACTTTGGGAAGCCAAACAGGTACATCATCTGAGGTTAGGAGTTCCAGACCAGGCTGGCCAACATGGCGAAGCTCATCTTTACTAAAAATACAAAAATTAGCCCGGCGCAGTGGCTCATGCCTGTAATCCCAGCACTTTGGGAGGCTGAGGTGGGCAGATCACAAGGTCAGGGTTTTGAGACCAGCCTGACCAACATGGTGAAACCCGGTCTCTACTTAAAAATACAAAAATCAGCCGGGCGTGGTGATGCACACCTGTAATCCCAGTTACTTGGGAGGCTGAGACAGGAGAATTGCTTGAACCTGGGAGGGGAAGGTTGCGGTGAGTCAAGAGTGTGCCATTGCACTCCAGCCTGGGCGACAGAGTAAGACTCCGTCTCAAAAAAACAAAAATTAGCCAGGTGTGGTGGTGGGTGCCTGCAGTCCCAGTTACTTGGGAGGCTGAGGCAGGAGAACAACTTGAACCCGGGAGGTGGAGGTTGTAGTGAGCCAAGACTGTGCCACTGCACTCCAGCCTGGGCGACAGAGCAAGAGTCTGTCTCAAAAAACAAACAAAAAAATTGAAATACTACTTTACCAGTTGGCACAAAGCCCTCCTCCTGGGACCCCAGACTTCTTCACAATTCAGCAAGTAAGAACAACCGCAGGGGTCTTCCTGTGTCCGGGCCTACTCCTCCCCGCTGACTGAGCTGTCCTGCTGGGTAATATTTCTCTGCTGCATGGACTGGGGTGGGTGTTGGGTGCCTGGACCCCGAAGGAAAAGAACATGTGGCATTTGCTGGGCCTCAGTTCAGCTGTCCTGGGAAGCACAGAAGCCCCTGGGATTTCGAGGAGACATCTCTATCCCTCTGTGCAATCCCTGTGGAGACAGATAGGAATGTCTGCACCAGAGACCCTGGGATAGGAGGAGCGCAGATGGGGCTCCTGGACATGGAGGGAGGCCCTGGGCCACCCAAAGTCTCTCTGCAACTCCACCAGGGAGGGCCGAAAGGAGAGCTGTGGTCTAGTGGAAAAACGTAACCGGGTGATGAGGCAGCTGGCCCAAGCAGAAGTCAGAGATCAGGGGTCAGAGGTAGTACACTTTATTGACCCGGTTCTCCCAACATGTTGCAACCTCCGGCAAAGCCAGACCCTGGGCTTTGCCACCATCCCATCCACCAAAGAGAGAATAGAACGCATCTCATGAACATCCACAGGGCCTCCAGACAGCAGAGTGCAGGGGCGGGCATGGGGAGGGAGGCTGCCAGCTGGGGGTGGGCAGACGAGGGGCGAAAGTGCCAGGTGCCAGGCTGGGGGCACCTCGGAGGCCCCGCTAGACCTGGCCAGCCCCTCACTCCCCCAGTTGAGGTTTTGTGTGGTTCACAGTGAGACTGGCTTAGATTGGCAGCAGGCGATGGCAGACAGACAGCCTCCACACTCCCCACCTGCCCTGGCCGGACTCACATAGCTGGCAAGAGGGAGAGATGGAAAATCCTGTTCCCTGTGTCTCCCTCTGGGACAGGGAAGCCCCTTCTCTGGAGGGGCAAAGGGGAGAGGCCTAGTCTCCTGACATCGCCCAGGCTACTAAGGAAAGGCCATTCACTCCTGGCTCAGAAGTTTCTAGAACATCTTGCTGAATGTGCCCGCCATTACTCCGAATTAGAAAAAGGTTTCTGAAATCTAGGAGTTGACTGGGGTGCCTCAAACCAAGCAGTAAAAACCCTGGTAAGATCTAGGTTTAAAAAGGCAGCTCTACCTTTGCTTAAGAGGCCGGGGAGGTCCGTGGAGGCATTGGCTCAGGGCAGCAGGGGTAGAGAGTGCCCTGGGAATGGGGTGGAGACCAGAGGCAGGATGCAGGAAGCGGTGATCCATGGGACATGGTAGGTCGCCCTCCAGTACTGCAGGCCTGGGCTCGGAGGGCAGCTGGGGGCCACCGGGGGCCTCTGTGGGCACATCTGCCAGGCAGGCACCAGGGCCTCTGCCCCACCAGGAGAAGCAGGGGCTGCCCATCAGGCCTTGTGACCGCCGTTGGCCACAGGCTCCTTGTGGCCGGCTGTGAAGTCCGCGGCAGGCTCCAGCCCCAGCATCTGCCGCTGCACCAGCTTGGCGTAGAGGCCTCCCTGGGCCAGCAGCTGCTGGTGGGTGCCCTGCTGCACCACGCGGCCCTTGTCCAGCACCACAATGAGGTGCGCGTGCTCCACTGTACTCAGCCGGTGCGCGATGATGAGAACTGTGTGCTTCTGCAGGTTGCCGTGGATGGCCTGCTGGATCTGCGGCGACAATGGGGGCCTGGCTTGCACGGCACAGACGCCCCACCCGCAACCGCGCTCCACGCCCCCGCCTATGGGCTGATGCTTAACCCCTCTGAGGCTCAGTTCACAAAGGATGGCCAGCTTCCCGGGTTTTTCTTGAAGGGAGACAGAGCTCAGGGCCAGACACACAGAGGCACTTGGTGAATGGGGGATCAGGCCTACCTTTGCCCTCCAGTCTTCTGACCCTCCCTTCCCCCTCCCTTCTAATTTTTTTTTAGACTAAGTCTTGTTCTGTCACCCAGGCTGGAGTGCAGTGGTGTGATCTCGGCTCACTACAACCTCCATCTTGCAGGTTCAGTCGATTCTCATCCTTCAGCCTCCTGGGTGGCTGGGATTACAGGTGTACACTATCATGCTCCGCTAACTTTGTTTTGTATTTTTAGTAGAGGCAGGGTTTTGCTATGCTGTCCAAGCTGGTCTTGAACTCCTGACCTCAAGTGCCCAGCCTCCCTCCTTTTTTTTTTAATTTTTGAGACAGGGTCTCGCTCTGTGGCCCAGGCTGGAGTGCAGTGGCACAATCACAGCTCACTGCAGCCTCCACCTCCTGGCCTCAAGGGATCCTCCTGCCTCAGCCTCCCGAGTAGCTGGGACCACAGGCACACACCACCATGCTCAGATAATTTTTGTATTTTTTTGTAGAGATGGGTATCCCACTATGTTACCCAGGCTGGTCTTGAACTCCTGGCCTCAAGCCATTCTCCCTTATTGGCCTCCTAAGTGCTGGAATTATAGGAGTGAGCCACCGCACCTAGCCTCTGTTTAATTTTCTTTAAACCAAAAATTGATCTAAAAAATAAAGCCACTGGAAGCAGTGGCTCACACTTGCAATCCCAGCACTTTGGGAGGCCGAGGCAGGTGGATCCTTTGAGCTCAGGAGTGTGAGACTAGCCTGGCCAACAGGGTGAAACCACGTCTCTACGAAAAATTAGCCGTGTGTGGTGTCAAGCACCTGTAGTCCCAGCTACTTAGGAGGCTGGGTGGCGGGGGGATTGCTGAAGCCCGGGAGAGCTGTGCCACTGCACTCCAGCCTGGGCGACAGAGCGAGGCCCTGTCTGAAAACCAACAACAAAAATAAAGCCTATTAATTTGTACAAACAATCCAAACTCCTTACTAGAGGCTGAGGAGTTTGTCTCCCTGCGACTTCATCCTCACCTCTCTCTGTTCAGCCCCCACCTGCCAGCCACAGTGATGTTTTGGCTTTGAGCTTGTCAAGCTCATTCCCCACTCTGGGCCTTTGCACCTGCTGACCCTTCCTCCGGGCATGCTCTTACCCCTAGAACTCCCCACCACTGGCTTCTTTCCTTTCATGTCTCAGCTCAGATGGCACCTGATGGCCTTAGCTCTAATGGCAAGAACCACAGAACTCTTGGCATATGATGACACCATGCAAACCTCTGTGCTAAGTAACCCAACCCATCTCTAGCATGGCTTCTAGCAGGAGAAAGCCGTATCCCTGGGATGACCACAGCCTCCATTCAAGTGCCTGCATGAGAAAGCTCAGCTTGGCCAGGAGAATTTGCTGTTTGTTTTAGTCAACACCTGCCGACTGGCCCCAACCTTTTTTTATTGGAGTGTTTACTTAAAAGGGCTTATAACTGTGACCCCTTCCTCTGTCCCTCTGACATGTGCATGTGATCTCCTGCATCTCAGAAGTGTCTTTCTTAAGGACCTGAAAGCCATTGCCTTGAAATGGCCAGCTAGACACAGGTAGCCTCCTGGCTGTCCACTGGACTCGCTGTTAGTTTTCATGGGGCCCCTGCCCACTGCCCTCCCTACCCACTCAGTCTCCCTTTAAAATGCCCATCATCACCAAACTGGGATGGAACATGGCTCCTTCCCCACTGTCAGGAGTTACTGCATAAAACCTGTTTCCACGGCTTTTGCTAGTGCCCAGCTGTGTTTATCTTTGACAACAGCAACCCTCCCAATCTCCTGGTGTCCCAAGACTGCTTCATTTGCTTTGCAGCACAGGCCATGGGGTGAACACACGCTTGTTTCCTCGTTTCTTATCTGCCTTCCCCACTGGAATGGAACTACCATGGGGAAAAGGGTCTTTGTCTGGTCAGCCCACCATGATAACCCTAGTGCCCAGAACAGTGCCTGGTGCCTGGGAAGAGCTCAGTAACTGTCTGTAATAAATGAATCAATCCGTGGATAGACTGAGGTCACCAGCCATCTACAAATACACGACTGGGCCCTCCTGACCAGTGAGAATGAGACTCACAGGGAAAGCACCAGCTCAAGGTTCCACAGTTACAAACTGCAGGGTGGAGCTGTGAGTCCAGGTCTCCCCATTCTGGTTTTTTTTTTTTTTTTTTTTTTTAGACAGAGTCTCCCTCTTGTTGCCCAGACTGGAGTGCAGTGGTACGATCTCAGCTAACTGCAACCTCCCCCTTCTGAGTTCAAGCGATTCTCCTGCCTCAGCCTCCCAAGTAGCCGGGATTACAGTAATGTGCCACCGCGCCTGGCTAATTTTGTATTTTTAGTAGAGACGGGGTTTCTTCATGTTGGTCAGGCTGGTCTCGAACTCCCAACCTCAGGTGATCCACCCAAAGTGCTGGGATTACAGGGATTACATGCGTGAGCCACCGCACCCAGGCTTTTTTTTTTTTGAGACAGAATCTCGCTCTGTCACCAAGGCTGGAATGCGGTGATGCAATCACGGCTCAGCTCACTGAAACCTCCACCTCCCGGGTTCAAGCTAATCTCCTGCCTCAGCTGCCTGAGTAGCTGGGATTACAGGCATCTGCCACCACACCAGGCTAATTTTTGTATTTTTAGTAGAGACAGGGTTTCACTATGTTGGCCAGCTGATCTGCCTGCCTTGGCCTCCCAAAGTGCTGGGATTATAGGCACGACCCACCGTGCATGATCCGGGTCTCCTCATTCTGACGCCTTCTCTTGCCCCACACCATACAGCTCTGTCTAGATCCTGGAGGCTAGGCCCAGAGTGGCCAGGCCCTGGGGCTCCTCCTCCCTGGCTCGGCACTCTCGACACCAGGAATTCACCAGGCCAGGAGGCTGACAGCCTGGGAGAGCCCCTGGGGCCCATCTCTTCTCAGCACCCATCTGCTGGTTGCCTGGAGGTTCTGGCTGCCTGGAGCCGCTCCCGTCCCAGCATTGCCCGCCACCCTGTGACTCACCAAGTACTCGCTCTCGGCATCCAAAGCACTTGTGGCTTCATCCAGGATGAGGACCGGGGGGTTCCGCACCAGAGCCCGGGCCATGGCCACCCGCTGCTTCTGGCCACCAGACAGCTGGGCACCCTTCTCCCCCGTCTCTGTATGGTGGAGGCACAGAGACAATTTAGCAGGGGTGAGGCCGGGCAGCCCGGAGGAAGAGTGAGAGGTTCTGCCCTGCACCCAGGAAAAGGGCCGGCTGGAACATGCAGCTTGAAAGCTCATGAAGTGATATTCCTCCACCCGACTCATAAGGGGCATACAGATTAAGCCTACATGCAAATTGATATCAAGTTACCAATTTTCACCTATTCATTTGGCAGAAACCCAAACATCTGATAGCACTCAGTGCAGGGGAGGCTGTGGGGGTACAGGCCCTCGCTCGTCCTGCTAGAGAAGTGGAGGCGGAGCCAGCCCCAGGCCTGCAGTGAGAGCTGCAGCGATAACCCCATCTATGACGTCTTTGCAGTGTAAAGCTGTGTGTCATTGCCACAGATGTGCAGCCTATGGCCCAGCAAACCCACCTGGACCAGTTTTCCCCATGGATCAATTTCCTCCCATGAACAACACAGACACAGGTTATGCATGATTCACAGTGCTATTATTGCAAAAAATAAAAACAAATCAACTCAAATGTCCATTAATACCATCAATAGGAAATTGAGTCAATTATTATTATTTTAGAGACAGGGTCTCACTCTCTCACCCATGCCAGAGTGCAGTAGCACAATCATTGTTTACTGCAGCCTCAAACTTCTGGGTTCAAGCGATCCTCCAGCCTCAGCCTTCTAAGTAGCTGAGACTACAGGTGCATGTCACCACACCTAGCTAACTTAAAATAATTTTCTATAGAGGTAGGGTCTCACTATGTTGCCCAAGCTGTTCTCAAACCCCTGGCCTCAAGTGATCCTCTTGCTTTGGCCTCCAAAGTGCGGGGGTTATGGGTGAGAGCCACTGCACCTGGCCATGCTACCAGCTCTTTATTATTTCATTTTTCTTTCATTGAGATAAAATTGACATAAAGATAACCATAGTAAAGTGAATAATCCAGTGGCATTTAGTGTATTCACAATGTTGTACAACCACCACCTCTATTTAATTCTAAAACATTATTTAAAAATAATACATATTTATTGGGCTGGGTGTGGCGGCTCATGCCTATAATCCCAGCACTTTGGGAGGCTGAAGCGGGCAGATCACAAGGTCAGGCGTTCGAGACCAGCCTGCCCAACATAGGCTAAAATAAAAAAAAGGATAAAAAATAAAAAACTTTATCCTTTGATCAACATCTCCTCAATCCCCTATACATTGTATATATTTAATTATTGAAAAGGGGCTATTCATGTGGTTCAAACATTTAAAAATACAGGTTGGGCATGATGGCTCATGCCTGTAATCCCAGCACTTTGGGAGGCTGAGGCAGGAGGATTGCATTTGAGCCCAGGAATTTGAGACCAGCCTAGGCAACATAGCAAGACCTCATCTCTACAAGAAAAATACAAAAATGGGGCGGAGGATAGCTTGAGCCCAGAAGGTTGCAGCTGCAATGAGCCATGATCACGCCACTGCAGTCCCACCTGGGTGACAGGCAAGACCCTGCCTCAGAAAAAAAAAAAATCTAAAAATATATAAAACTATAAATAACAAAAAGTTTAAGTCCTTTCTCCATCTTTAGTTCTGTCCTGCTCCCACCAAAACTTCTTTCGTCAGTTGCTTATATGTCCTTGTTGACTTTCTTTATGCAAATATGAGCATGTTATTTTTATCTCCCTGATCCTTTAATAGGAAAAAAAACCAGCTCCTTAAATTCTGCACCTGCTCTTTATCTCAGTGACCTTCCCAGACTGATATATGGAGAGCTGCCTCCTCCTCTGCCTTCACCTCCTCCTTCTACTTCCTCTTTTTCCCACCAGCATAATATTCCAGTGTATGGGCTTCTATAATAATTTACTTAATAAATACTCTGCTGAGTTGGAGCACAGTGGCTCATTCCTGTAATCCCAGCACTTTGGGGATTGCAGGAGGATTGCTTGAGCCCAGGAGGTTGAGTCTAGTCTGGGTAACAGCAGGATCCCATCTCTATGAAAAAAGAGCAGGTGGCAGAGGGCAGTGCTTAACTCAGAGGGTCATGTTCCTGAGGGTGACCCTGTGGGCCCGGGAGAGGGGCCACACCCAGCTCCGCACCTGTGCTGTAGCCATCCTGGAGTTCCATGATGAAGCCGTGGGCGTTGGCCTTCTGCGCAGCCTCCACCACCATCTCGAAGGGCACGGTGGGCAGGCCATAGGAGATGTTGTCTGTGATGGAGCGGGCAAACAGCACGGGCTCCTGGCTCACCAGGGAGATCTGAGGAGGGAGCATGGGGCATGAGAGGCCAGGAATGCATTCATCCAGCTGTCCCCAGCAGCAGCCTTGCTGCCCGGGGCCTGAGACGCCATCAGTTTCAGGCCTGAAACCTGATCAGGGCCCAGCAGCTGCACTGAGCTGCCTCGCTTCTTCCCCAACAGCAGACTCCTGCCTGTACCCGCAAGCCCTCATCAGCCAGCTGGGGCCTGCTATACTTGCTGCTCTGGGATAAGCCAAGTTCCCTGACCTCCGAGAGAAAGTTCACTGGCCATCCCTGTCCTGGAAAAAAAGAAAGAGGGATAGAATATAGAACCTTGCTCTGAATGAATCTGCCTACCTCAGGAAGCAAGAGGCCACAGCAGGGTTCAGGCGACACAGACCACCCTGGCGGTTGTCCCCTCCCTTCTAAGAAAACAATTTAAAGGAGCTGTCATCTCTAGATTCCAGTTTCAGGAATCTGTGCCTACAAAAATAATAGTATGGCCAGGCCTGATGACTCATGCCTGTAATCCCAGCAGTTAGGGAGGCAGAGGCAGGAGAGTTTAGTCTAGGAGTTCAAGACCAGCTTGGGCAACACAGCAACCCTGTATCTACAAAACAAAACAGGTGTTACGGTTCCTTTCCTGCAAGGATTACGAAACACTGTCCAGTCATGAATAGCCTATTCTGAGTACTAGAGATGACCTAAATATGGAACAACTGAAGCTCTCCTTCGCTGCTGGTAGAATGTAAATTGTAAAATGTAAATTGGTACAACCACCTGGGATAGCTGTTGTGGCAGAAACGACTGCAGCTGGGGATATACATCCAACATCACCACCAAGCTTTCTACTCTTCAGATCGTATCTTGGAAGAACATACCCATGCACACCAGGAAACATGGACAAAATTGTCCACAACCCACATTAGTATTTTTGGTAATGGTAAAACAAAACCAAAAAAAAAAATAAATGTGAGAAACAGGCTGGGTGCAAAGGCTCACATCTGTCATCTCAGCACTTTGGGAGGCTGAGGCAGGAGTATCACTTGAGGCCAGGAGTTTGAGACCAGCCTGGGCAATATGGTGAGACCACATGTCTACTCAAAAATAAACTCAGTTGGGCATGGTGGCATGCTCCTATAATCCCAGCTACTTGGGAGGCTGAGGCGGGAGGATGGCTTGAGTGCAGGACTCTGAGGCTGCAGTAAGCTGCGATTGTGCCACCATGCTCCCCTCTGGGCAACAGAGGGCGACCCTGACTCAAGTATATATACATATATATATACATATATACAACCCAACTGGGCATGGTGGCTCATGCCTATAATCCCACCACTTTGGGAGGCTGAGGCAGGCGGATCACCTGAGGCCTGAGGTCAGGGATTTGAAAACAGCCTGAGCAAAATGGTGAAACCCTGTCTCTACTAAAAACACAAAAATTAGCTGGGCATGGTGGTGCACCCCTGTAATCCCAGCTACTAGGAAGGCTGAGACAGGAAAATCACTTGAACCTGGGAGGGGGAGGCTGCAGTGAACTGAGATCAGGCCATTGCACTCCAGCCTGGGCGACACAGCAAGACTCCATCTAAAAAACAAATAAAGGCAAACAACCCAAATGTCCAGAATGCATAAACAGTTGTGATAAACCTTTGTACATTGGATTATCACCCGGCAATGAAAATGAATGAATTCTATCCCCAGCCTCAACCTGGATGACCCACAATGTCAAGTGGGAGACACAAGACAAACTCATCCTCACACCAATCACACTTTAACCAGATGAAGTTCTGAGCGGGCAGCACAGAGTTGTGCTGCTCGGGGGTGTGCACAGAGACAGCAGAACCAGTGAAAAGCAAGAACATGAAGACGCTCAAAGTCAAGACATTACTTCTTGGGAGAAGAGAAGGGACACATGGCAGGGGGAGCAGGGGGGTTCTGGAGTGCTGGAATGTTCTATTTCTTTTTCTTTTTTTCTTGGGACCGTCTCACTCTGTTGCCTAGGCTGCAGTGCAGTGACCCAGTTTCAGCTCACTGCAACCTCCACCTCCCAGGTTCAAGTGATTCTCGTGTCTCAGCCTCCTGAGTAGCTGAGATTACAGGCATGTGCCACCAGACCCGGCTAATTTTTATGTTTTTAGTAGACATGGGGTTTTACCATGTTGGGCAGGCTGGTCTTGAAATCCTGACCTCAAGCAAGCTACCCACCTCAACCTCCCAAAGTACTGGGATTACAGGTGTGGGCCATCACACCTGCCCTTTTTTTCTTTTTTGATAGCGACATGGTCTGTGTTGCCCAGGCTGGCCTGCAGTGATCCTCCAGCCTTAACTTCCCAGAGTGCTGGGATTACAGGTGTGAGCCACCACCCCTGGCCAAGACCATTCTGTTTCTCCAGGAGGGCACTGTTAATTGGTGATAATTCTTTGAATTGTCCATGTATCTCTAGTGCCCTCTTCTGCACCTACTACAGCTCGTAAGAAAGATGGTTAGATGCAGAAAGGGCGGGGGAGTGTGGCCCAGGCCCGTCCACATACCACACGGTGCAAGTACTTGTGGTCGTAGGCACCGATGGGCTTGCCGTCCAGAAGCACCCGGCCCCCCTCCAGGGGGTAGAAGTTCTCCAGGATGTTGACACAGGAGCTCTTCCCACTGCCCGAGGGCCCCACCAGGGCTGTCACCTTGCCAGGGGACAGGCTGAAGGAGACATTCTACAAAGAACACACAGGCACAGTGTGAGGTCACTGGCTCAGGTCCTGGGACTGGATGCCCCGGCCTTGGACACAGGTGGGTGCCCTTCCCAGCCCAACCCATGTGCCTCTGCCTCACTTGGGCACTGCTGGCCCCTAAATGTTCTCCTTTCTAGGACACTAGGACTTTGAAGCACCTTTAGATTTGCTGTTTCCTCTGTCTGGAATATTCTCTCTGCAGGGAGCCCCCTGGTGAGGTCTCACCTCAAATGTCACCTCCTCCAGGAAGCCCTCCTAGATGGTTATCACCAGTCCCATGGACCATTCCTACCACAGCACTCTGACCTATTTTTTTTCTAGCACTTATTATCTGGAATCATTCTTTTAAGAATCCGTCTTCTCCAACTGGAGCCCAAAACTCCTTGAGGGCAGGGACCTTGCCTGACATATTCCCGGCTGCAGTGGCACAGCCTGGGGTGTAGGAGGCACATGAGAAACGGGGTGAGGGAAAGGCCGATTCTGGCAGGCCTGGAGCCGCGCCCTCACCTGCAGGACCTGGGTGTGGGGCCGAGTGCGGTAGGTGAAGGTCACATTCTCAAAGTCCACCCGGCCCTCCAGGTGCTCGGGGGCCAAGCTGCCATCGTGGACCATGGTCGGCTGCCGGTCGATGAACTCAAACACCTTCTCAGCAGCCCCGACTCCCTGCATCAGGCCGCTGTAGACGGAGCCCACGGACTGGGGAGAGGAGACACACGTTCCTGTCCCACTGACACCCGACTCCTGGGACCCACCCCTGGTACTAGAGAGATGAGATGGGCACAGAGAGAGCAAGGCCACTGCAACAGTTCTGGGGGGAGGGGCAGAAGGCCACCTGGCCAGCTGCTGGTGCATTAGATAAGATGACAGGGCAGGTTGGGACAGCAGCAGCACCACCAGCTCTCCAGGCATCCCGCCGAGTGGGTGCCACCACCCCCACAGGAGCAGACGGAAGCACAGGAACCGGCAGGGGTGAGGCACAGCAGGAATCCAGCCCTGGTCTTTCAATTGCCATAGCACAGCTCTTTTTTTTTTGAGATGGAGTCTCTCTGTCGCCCAGGCTGGAGTGCGGTGGCACAATCTCGGCTCACTGCAGCCTCTGCCTCCCAAGTCAAGTGATTCTCCCACCTCAGCCTCCCGAGTAGCTGGGATTACAGGCACTTGCTACTATGCCCAGCTAATTTTGTATTTTTAGTAGAGACGGGGTTTCACCACGCTGGCCAGGCTGGTCTCAAACTCCTGAGCTTAAGTGATCTGCCCACGTCAGCCTCCCAGAGTGCTGGGATTACAGGTGCGAGCCACCGGACCTGGCTTGATTTCAATTTTTAAAATGGGTCTTAATATGTACTATACATACATATATTTTCCTTGGGTAAAAATACATAGAATATGAATGTAAATTATAATAACGGCCCATTTTCTTGAGCATTCTCTTTTTATTTATTTTTTTTGAGAGGAGGGTCTCACTCTGTCACCCAGGGTGGAGTGCAGTGGCTCGATCTTGCTCACCGCATCTTCCGCCTCCTTCCGAGGTTCGAGCGATTCTCCAACCTCAGCCTCCTGGGTGGCTGGGACCACAGGCATAAGCCACCACCATGCCCAGTTAATTTTTTGTATTTTCAGTAGAAACGGGGTTGCACCATGTTGCCCAGGCTGGTCTCGACTCTGAGCTCAAGGGATCTGACTGCCTCAGCCTCCCAAAGTGTGCCCAGCCGAGCATGCGCTATAGATTAAGAGACAGGTTCTAACCTCTCTTTTTCACTGATGAGGAAACTCAGGCACAGAGGGCTCAAGTCACTTGGCCTAGGTCACACAGCCTAGAAATGGCAGAGCCAGGATTTGAATCCAGACCTGTCTGTCTCCTGAGTCCAGGCTCTTAGGCACTGAATGTCCTCATTGGTGAAAGGGGGGTGTTAGCACCTGTGTCCTGTTGCTGTGGTAAACACTCAAAATCCCAGAGCTGGCCAGGAGCGGTGCCTCACACCTGTAATCCCAGCACGTTGGGAGCCCGAGACAGGCAGATCATTTGAGGTCAGCAGTGCAAGACCAGCCTGCCCAACATGGTGAAACACCATCTCTACTAAAAATACAAAAATTAGCTGGATATGGTAGCATGCGCCTGTAGTCCCAGCTACTCGGGAGGCTGAGGCAGGAGAATAGCTTGAACCTGGGAGGCGGAGGTTGCACTGAGCTGAGATCACACCACTGCACTCCAGCCTGGGCGACAGAGCAAGACTCCGTCTCAAAAATAATAATAATTAGCTGGGCATGATGGCATATGCCTGTAATCCCAGCTACTCAAGTGGCTAAGGCGGGAAGATCGCTTGAGGCCAGGAGGTCAAGGCTGCGGTGGCTCATGATCACACCACTGCACTCCAGCCTGGGTGACAATGCGAGACTGTCTCAAATAGTAATACAAATAATAAAAATAAAAAATAAACAATACTGCACTGAACATCTCTGGACATACATCTTTGCCCACTGCTGTGAGTACTCTTGAAGCATGGATTCCCAGGGGCAGTCACTGCTGAGTCAAATAACACAGCAGGTATGATTCTCCAGCAGATGCAGTGGCCTGAGTAGCAGATGCTGGGAGCATCCCACCAACATCTTTGTTTCCTAGTGGTACACGCTGCAGTCCCAGCTACTCGGGAGGCTAAGGCAGGAGAATCACAGCATGCAAAGGCCCAACCTCTTCCTGCCTGTGGGCCGTGGGCTTTTCCGTGGGAGTGGGGCAGACAAGAGAATTAACACCCTCATCCCAGGCTGACCTGGAGCAATGGCTAATGGCAGCTTGGGTGTAAACACCCCAGCTCCCTGGTCCTCAGATGGGATGACTCTGGCACTGGTGCCCTACCCTGTCCACCAGAAGGATCCCGCCTCAGTTGCCCACCCCGGTAACTGGCTCCATCACCCACTCTGCTGACTTCCTTCCTTCCACGTCTCACTTTCCACTCCCACCCCCGTTTCCTGGGATCACCTCCCAAACACATCAGTTGCACTCCAATCCTGTCTCAGGATCTGTTTGTGCATAAGTCAAAATTGAGACAATCTAAAGCACCCTTGCATTTCCAAAGCTCTACCCTGGAAGTAGGCTTCCTCTCAGGAAGTCAGACCCGGCTGGCTCTGAGCCCCGTTCCCCTAGCAAGCATGGTGGGCGAGTTACTTCACCACTGAGCTTCAGTTTTCTTTTCTGAGAAATGGGAATTTCCACATCACTTCAACTTCTCACGGAGCTGTTAAGACCATTTCCTGAAATCACCTCTGTTCCTAAAGGGCACTGCTGTCACTTGTTGGTAATATTATCATTCTTTCTTTTGTTTTTCTGAGATGAAGTTTCATTCTAGTTGCCCAGGCTGGAGTGCAGTGGCACGATCTCGGCTCACTGCAAACTCCATCTCCCTGATTCAAGCGATTCTCCTGCCTCAGTCTCCCAAGTAGCTGGAATTACAGACGTGTGCCACCATGCCCAGCTAATTTTGTATTTTCAGTAGAGATGGCATCTCCCGTTGGCCAGGCTGGTCTTGAACTCCTGAGCTCAGGTCATCCACTGGCCTTGGCCTCCCAAAGTGCTGGGATTATAGGTGTGAGCCACTGTGCCCAGCCCTTTCTTTCTTTTTGGGACAGGGTCTCTCTCTGTCACCCAAGCTGGAGTGCAGTGGCATCATCACGGCTCACTGTAGCCTTGACCTCCCAGTCTCAAGTGATCCTCCAGCCTCAGCCTCCTAAGTACCTGGGATTACAGGCATACACCACCATACTTGGCTAATTTTAAAATTTTTTTAATGTATTTATTTTTTGAGACAGTCTTGCTCGGTTACCCAGGCTGGAGTGCAGTAGTGTGATCTCGGCTCACTGCAACCTCTGCTTCCAGGGTTCAAGCAATTCCCCTCTTAAGTAGCTGGGATTACAGGTACCCACCAACATGCTTAGCACATTTTTGTGTTTTTAGTGGAGACAGGGTTTCACCATGTTGGCCAGGCTGGTCTCGAACCCCTGACCTCAAGTGATCCACCCACCTCAGCCTCCCAAAGTGCTGGGATTACAGCATGAGCCACCGCGCCAAGCCCAGTATTATCACTCTTGATATGATCATGCTGTCTCCCCTACTTACCTTAGAGAGAAACACCACATTGCTTGGAGCCCTCAGAGCACCCCTACCCCGTTAAAATCCCTCTTCCCCACACCCCTCCTTTCTCTCCGGATCCCCCAACACACACCCCTCACCTCCATACAGTCTCCCAGGACAAACTCGTAGATGATGAAGGCAATGAGGTTGCCGCTGGTCATCTGGCCTGAGGTGACAAGGTGGCCCCCGTAGTAGAGGATGCTGACCTGCACTGCCAGCAGCGTTAGCTGGGGCAGAGGGAGAGCGGGTGTGGGTCGGGGGCCTTAGGTCCCCCCCCATCCCCCATTGCCCGCCCCATCCCAGGCTGCAGGGGGACGTGAGGGCAGACCCAGCCACAGACTGAAATGCCAGCCATTGCCAGGGGTGTCTTCCAAGGCCTGTCATTCATGCCTGCCCCTGCCCCAAGCATTTCCCTGCAGAGGCCTCCAGCTGGAGCAGGCTGTGGGCTTGGCTGCAGAACAAGCCTTTCTTTGTGAGGCCCTGGCACACACATGCCACCCCCGGGCTCCTCCGCTCGGCCATTCGGGAGCTATTCGTCCTCCTCATGGGGAAGAGCATGACTCAGAGAGGGCGAGTGCCCTGGCTAAGGTCACACAGCGAGCGGGGCAGACGGGGATGACAAGCTCTGTTTCCTCCCCCACTGGGATTCTGTGAAGAAGGGCCTGTGTTGGGGGCACCCTTGCCTTCCTCCGGTGCCTGGGGACTGTCTGGGAGGGGAGTGGAGTCTGAGTACCCATGACAGCCTGCAACCCCGCCAGGGACTCCATTTGTCCTCCCCATGCCCAGCCAGAACTAGGCTGCTGTCTGGACCCTGTGCTTTGGTGGAAGCTGCAAAGGCACCCCCTGCCTAGGCGGACAGGTAAGAGGCTCCACCAGCTGAGTTGGTCCTTAGCCCCTCCTCTCCTCCTGGGCTGGTGCTTTTGGGAGGTGGCGGCCCCAGGAGGACCCAGATATCCTCTGTCCCCTGGCTCCTCGGTAGACCACCGGCTCCCTCCTCCCTCTCACTCCAAACCCTCCTCATTCAGCCCCAGCTATGCCCTGGCCTGCCCACCTCCCACATGTGGCCAGTGGGGCAATGACATGATCCAAGTGCTCCCTATCCTCTAAGGAGAGGTTGTGACTCACCCCCAGGAGCACACCAGACACTGTCGGGGTGTGTGTGGCTATGACATGAGACCTGCCCGAAAGTGGCCTAGGGACCTGCTGACTCCCTGCCTCGGCAAGGATGTTTCCCCAGTTGGGAAAAGAAAGCTCCCAACCTGCCACCCCATACCCATGTCAGAGGGAGAGAGGAGGCGGCATTGCTTCCTGGAAAGCCTAGAAAGATTCTCAGCTGGGAGAGGTGGCTCACACCTGTAATCCCAGCACTTTGGGAGGCCAAGGCGGGTGGATCACGTGAGCTCAGGAGTTCGAGACCAGCCTGGCCAACTTAGTGAAACCCCATCTCTACCAAAAATACAAAAACTAGCCAGGCATGGTGGCAGGTGCCTGTGGTCCTCGCTACATGGGAGGCTGAGGCAGGAGAATCGCTTGAACCCAGGAGGCAGAGGTTGCAGTGAGCCGAGATTGCGCCACTGCACTCCAGCCTGGGTGACAGAGCAAGACTATGTCTCATTAAAAAAAAAAGAAGACAGATTCTCTAGCAGCTTGCTGCCGACACGCAGGGCTGATGTCCTAGCTCGAGGGCTTCCCCCATCTTTGCATCCCATCCCTCCACAGCCAGGGCTGCCTGGGCCCAGGGGCACGTACCCCGCTGCCCCAGACGTAGTACATGTAGGCGGCCGCCTCCTTCCTGTTCAGCTTGTACACCTGCTGCAGCTTCTGCAGGTACACCTCTGCCTCCTCCTCCTCATTGGCGAAACTCCGCACGGTCTTCATGGCGCTGATTGTCTCCTCGGCCGTGTTGCTCGCTCTGGCCAGGGCATTCTGGACCTCTTTGGAGAGCCTCTATGAACAGGAGGGGGACAAGCAGAGGAGACCCCAGAACAGCCTCACCATCTACTGGAGCCCCCAGGCTTCGCTGGCACCAGGTCTATGCAAGAGGTTCCTGGGACAAAAAGACAAGATCTAGCTCTCTCTCCCCTATCTTCTTCTGGCTCAATCTGACACACTCAGATAGTCAACTCCAGAGAGGCTCTTGGGGTTTCAGGTCCTGAAGGATGCGGGGTGCTGATCATGAAGAGTCATCCCCAGTATTCAAAAGAGGTTATTCGTGGCCAGTTTTTGGTAATCCTTTCAGAAAAGAGGCAACAACACCTGACCCAGTGCCAACCTAAGAGCAGGGATGCCCTGGATGGTTGTTCAGGTTGTACATTATACAAGAAACACCAACTATTAAAGGGGCACCCTTAACATAATCAACATACATTATGTGAGAGCCTGAGGGTTGGCACAGAGATTCCAGAGCTCCCAGCCAAGTTCTAGATGGTGGCAGGGGCCATGGGTTGTGAAATCTGCCCATGTCATGTGCATTTAACCACAGGCAGAGCTCAGAAGTGGCCCCAAGTGTGCAGCCACCAGGCTGCTGTTCGGAAGAGGCCTCTGTGTGGCGCTGTTCATACTTTGCAGGCGTCCCCATGCTCTGATTCTCAAGCCAGCCAAGAAGGCTGCCCGAGAGGCCAGGACAGGAGCGTGCACCGGCATGTCCCATGACCATGTGTCACGCCCCGGCCGCAGGAAGCATGCAGGGTGCCCCGGGAGGAGCCACACCTTGCCTGAGTCATGTCTGGCCACGGGCAGTGTGTGTGGCTTGTGGAGCTGACTCACTGGCTACTCACAACACTTTCAGGTATGGGGTGGAAAACCCAAACAGAGCCTTCCTGAGGCCTCCCTTAGCTGAACTCAAAGGCGGGGCCTGCGGTGCACACAGAGGTGGGGGCTGAGGGGGAGCTCCAGGGTTTCCTGCTCTGTCCCAGGGGCTGGTGGGAAGGCCGGAAGCAAGGGGTGGGGAGCAGAGTGCCGGAAATGGCTCAGACTCCAATGAATAGATGTACTTTCTCATCTCGGTGAGGACAGCGGGGAGGCTCGTGACCTGGAACTTCGGGAAGAGGTCCCTCCTGTGTGGCTGGAGAAGGCTGTGGGGAACGGCCTTACCGAGATGGCTGCCTTTGTTACCCTGGTCTCAGGTCACCGACACCAAAGGGTCCAATGGAGCTGTGACAGTGACTTACCTGGCACCACGTGGAGGCCATCATGCATCCAGCCCCTGCTCAGAAGTACCCCCTGTGGGCCTGGATGACTGCAGGGGGGCTGCCTGCACCTGTCACAGGGTCACAGCCCTGCCTGCTTGAACCCAGCCTGTCTGTCCCTTAGGGCTCGGGGGCACCCACCCAATCGGGATGCAGGAGGTGGGTAAGGCCAAACCTTACTCACAGGCCTAGCTCTGAAGCAGAGGCAGTGCTGGGGGGTGGCCAGAGGGGACGGGAGCCTGCCCGTGACAGCATCACGGCGGGCCCGAGCTGCCCCCATATACGCACGAGGCACATTCCAACCTGGGGCCTCTGCACTGGCTGTACCTTTTGCCCAGCACGGACCTCCCGAGACACCCGCCTCCTTCAGACCCTTGCTCAGATGTCCCTTTCTCAGCAAGACCTATTTAACTTGCATTTATTCATTCATTTTGGAGACAGGGTCTCACTCTGTCACCCAGGCTGGAGTACAGTGGCGTGATCACAGCCCACTACGGCTTGACCTCCTGGGCTCAGGTGATCCTCCCACCTCAGCCTCCCAGGTAGCTGGGACCACAGGCATGGGCCACCAAGCCCATATACTTTTTAAAAGTATTTTGTAGAGATGGGGGTCTTGCTACATTGCAAAAGCTTGTCTTGAACTCCTGGGCTCACGAGGTCCTCCCGCCTCTGCCTCCGAAAGTTCTGGGATTACAGGCATGAGCCACCAGGCCCAGCCGGCAAGTCCAATTTAAAACTGCAACCACCCCCGATGCTCCCAATCCCTCTCCTCCTCACTTCATGTATCTTCTTAGCACTGACCATCTTTTATGTATTGTGGATTCTCATTCTTTGTGCTGTTGGTACCTAGCCTCTGTCTCTGCCACTAGAATACAAGTTCCAGGAAGGCAGGAGCGGTCTGTTTCACTGATATATCCCAGTGCCTGGGACATAGCAGGTGCTCAATAATTACTTATTGGATGAGCGAACAAATGAATGAATGAATGCAAACACAGCCTCAAGACCAGTCCTCAGGCTGTGTGTGATGGCCCACGCTTGTAACCCCAGCACTTTGGGAGGCCGAGACAGGCAGATCATGAGGTCAGGAGATCGAGACCATCCTGGCCAACATGGTGAAATCCCGTCTCTATTAAAAATACAAAAATTAGCCTGGTGTGGTGGTGCACGCCTGTAATCCCAACTACTCGGAGGCTGAGGCAGGAGAGTCACTTGAATCAGGGAACCAGAGGTCGCAGTGAGCCGAGATCGTGCCACTGCATTCCAGCCTGGCGACAGAGCGAGGCTCCGTCTCAAAACAAACAAACAAAAAACAGTCCTCCGCTAGCCCTTGGTGGCCCTGGGCCCCTCCTAAGGGGACGTTTGGGGGCTGCCAGGGCACACAGCCCCCAGTAGGGGCGAGGCGGGCCTACCTTGTAGTACTTGCCATAGATGTTGGAGACCATCATGATGATGGGGAAGCCCATGAAGGTGACCAAAGAGAGCTGCCACGAGAGGCTGAACATGAAGACCACCACACCCGTGACCTTGACTGTGTTCCGTAGGAAGACGTTGATGTTCTGGGAGACCAGGTCGCTGACCATGGTGGTGTCCGAGGTCAGGCGGGAGATGAGGTCCCCTGGAACACACGTGGCTCAGCTCCCGCCACAGCAACCCGGGCCTTGGGGGTGGCAGCGGGGGACGCTAAGGGGCCTCTGAGACAGACACTGGGAAGCCAGGCCTCCCTACCTTTGGGCAGGGTCGGGGGTGGGAGAGAAGAGCAGATACCCCTCGAGGGCTCCTCTGAGCCAGTCCCAGTCACCAGCGTCTTGCTTAAGCTTCATGACATCCCACTGTTCTGAGAGTCCCAGCAGAGGAAGCTGGGGCTCTCAGAACAGGAAGGGCTCGCTTAGAGTCACACGGCCTGTCTGTGACTGAGCCAGACTTCCAACCCATGTCTCCTCCCTATCACTGGCAGGAGGGGTAACTGTAACTCCTTTTCGCTTCTAGAGAAGTAACAATCTGGCTGCTGGCGGGCAGAAAAGCACAGACACTTCTTACCTAAGTTGGAGACTGGGCTAAGAGCTTTGTAAGGACCCCACGGGGTGGCTATTATCAACATTCCCATTTTACAGACAAGAAAACAGAGGCTCAGAGAGGTGAAGTTTGTGAGTGGAGCAACCAGGACTTGGGCCCAGGCTGGTGTGTCTCAGAGCTTGGATCTTGGTGGATACTCTATCGTCTTTCCTGTTCTGACCCCCATGGGAGCGGGGTCTCTGCCAGCCACAGGCATGGGTAGTGCTGCCCCTGGTGTTTCCACAGGGCAATGGAAAGCAAGGCCTTGGCCCCTGCAGGGAGCTCAGGTGGCCTGGCCAGGGCCTCACAGAGGCCGCAGCCCACACCAAAACCTCAGTGAGCAAGCAAGCTCCCAGGACACAGGCCAAGCCCGGGGTGTTCCAGCCTGAACTAACAGCGGGAGAAGGCAGAGGGCCGAGACCACCCACACGCCCACTTCATTCCTCAGAGCCAGGCAAGCCCGCCGGGGCGGGGCCAGCCCCCAGGACACCTAGGGCACTGGGAGGACCAACCTGTGCGATTCTCATCAAAGAAGCTTGTCTCCTGGGACACCAGTGAGCGGAACAGACAGTTTCGAAGGCGAATGTTCAGTCTGGCAAATATGAGGGTAAAAATGCCGCCCCGAATACCTGCGGCAAATGAGCTAATTGCAGATAAGAGATGTTATAGCACGACATCCTTCCAGACCAGTGACCACACCCGGCTGCCCCCTCCCGCTGCTGGCCGGCGTGGGAGCCCCACTGCAGCCCTGCTCCAGGGCTGGCACCCCTGTGGGGTCCCCCTCATTCCCAGCAGGAGCCCCCTGCAAGGGGAGGACAAAGGGGACAGTGGTGAGGCAAGAGACCCAAATGTGCCAGCCAGACCCTTCTCCCTTCCAGAACAGCTCGACAAGGCTGGTACTGTTTTGGCACCAGATTCCTGCTTGGAAAACAGCTAGGGAGGGTGAGTAGGGAACCCTGAGCACTGAAGCCCTTTTCAGGGACCAGAGGGTGTGGTTCTAGGGTGCTCTAGATCAGTGTGGAAGCTGGTTCCCAGCGTGACCGGCTGAGGGACAGGCCCACCAGGGGCATTTCCCGGGCCTCCCTGGCCCGTCTTCCTTTGAATGGGCCCTCCCTTCCCTCCCTGGTGTAGGCGGGGGTCTGCGGGGCAGGGTGTGGGGTTGAGCCGGCTACCTGCCAATGGCCAGCAGGCACACGACGATGACAGCCGTGCTGAACTGATCCATGCTTTTCTGGATGACGATGCCGTCGATGGCGCGGCCTGTGTAGTAGGGCAGGAAGGTCTCTCCTGGGGAACGCAGGGCAGCCTCAGGGGCGTGTGCAGCCAGGAGAACCTGCACCCTTCCTCCCGAGGCTCCAGAAGCCCACACACCCACCCCTCTGCCGGCTCCACCAGTGGGCTTCCCTCCACGGCACGCTCCTGCTGCCCGTCGTGGGGCCCGAGGGTGCCTAATGCCCCCTCCTCAGAGAACAGGGATGCACTGGCCCTCGCATCCACACAGCCTGGCTGTTCTGATTTATAGGCTACCAGGCACCGAGCCGCGGCTCCCACAGGATGCTTCTTTCTCTTCTTTTTTGAAACAGGGTTTCGATCTGTCACCCAGGCTTGCGTGCAGTGGCACAATCATAGCTCACTACAGCATCAAACTCCAGGGCTCAGGTGATCCTCCCGTCTCAGCCTCCTGAGTAGGGAATACCAGCACGTGCCAACATGCCAGGCTAATTTTTTTTTTTTTTTTGTAGAGACAGGGTCTTACTATGTTGCCCAAGCTGGTCTCAGCCTCCTGGGTTGAAGCAATCCTCCCCGCTTGGCCTCCCAAAGCACTGAGATTACAGGTATGAGCCACCGCTCCCAACCTTTGTTTCATTCCCTTTGGAGCAGGCTCTGGGATCACCTCCATTTTACAGATGAGAAAAGTTAATTTGTTTTTCTTTCTTTTTTCTTTTTGAGACAGGGTCTTATTCTCGTTGCCCAGGTTGGAGGGCAGCCTCAACCTCCGGGGCTCAGTTGATCCTCCCATCTCAGACTCCTGAGTAGCTGGGACTACAGGCACATGCCACCATACCTAGCTAATTTTTTGTATTTTTTTGTAGAGACGAGGTTTTGCCATGTTGCCCAGGCTGGTCTCTAACTCCTGGGCTCAAGTGATCCACCCACCTCAGCCTCCCAAAGTGCTGGGATGATAGCCTGGCCACAGTGCCCAGCTGACAGTGAAGTTGAATGAGAGGACTCACCCAGGCCACATGGCAGTCAGCAGCTGACTGATGCCAAAGTTGATTTCATTCTTCCCACTGGGCTCAGAGTCCAAATTCTAGAACCTCAGAAGATGTTGCAATTCTGGTTCCGAGCAATGCTGGAAGTTGCCACCCCACCCCTCCTGGTGTGGCACTGGATGCCTTGCCGGGCGCCTTCCTACCCATTTGCCTGTGTTTTCACAACCATCCTGGGGTGGAATGGGAGATTCAGAGAGGGTGAGAAATTTACTCCAGGTCACACAGCAAGTAAGGGAAAGGCTGAGACTCAAACCTAAACTGGCTTCCAATCTGGGGGCTCTTTCTTTTCCCCTTCCTGCTGTGGTTTGAATGAATCCCCCAAAATTCATATATTGAAACGTAATTGC
The DNA here is from genome assembly GCA_004027715.1 of Plecturocebus donacophilus. Taxonomy (NCBI): domain Eukaryota; kingdom Metazoa; phylum Chordata; class Mammalia; order Primates; family Pitheciidae; genus Plecturocebus; species Plecturocebus donacophilus. The sequence continues at coordinate 56,191 of PVKP010010616.1, forward strand.
CAATGTGTTGGTGATTAAGTCACGAGGGCCGAGCTCTCCAGGATGGGATGAGGGCCCTTTTCAAAGGGCTTGTGAGCCTAGGTCTGCCGTCTCTCACCCTTCCACCTTCTGCAGTGTGAGGACACAGCAACGAGAGACCATCTTGGAAGCAGAAAGCGGCCCTCATGACACCAAACCTGCCAAGACCTGGATCTGGGACTTCCCACCCTCCAGAACAGTGAGAAATCAGTTTCTACTGTTTCTAAATGACCCAGTCTATGGAATTTTATTATAGCAGCAGAAACAAGACTCCCCTGCCAAAAATCCGGATTGCCCACTCTCCTCTTATGGAAGTCGTGATGTCACCAGACCAGGCCCTTGTTTATCCCCGGACCTGTTTCCACTGAAATTCCTTCTATAAGCAGAGCCAGGTTTGGGACTGGGCCTACAGTAGGTGCTCAATAAAGGTTAGTGAATGAACCCCAGGCAGGTCTGGCTAGGGCCGTCTGACCTGGCCAGCAAGACTTTCTGTGCAGTTCTGGTGCCCTCTGCTGGGGCCATGACGTGGCAGTCTAGAGGGCCTGTGTCCCCACAGTCCTCGACCAGATGGGGTCTCCAGCTGAGGCTGCAGAGTTCCACCCAGCCTGAATTTCTGCCTCAGTTTACCCATAGAAAAGAAGAAGGTAATGGCGAGCTGTGACAGCATTTTGATTCCAGCAAGCATCAATGCTAATAACCGCCTTGCTGGGTACCAGGTGCTGTGCAAAGCATGCCTGAAACTCTCTTGCCAAATCTGCACAAGAATTACATGAAACTCTCCAATGCACCAGCAAATACTCAGTCCTGCTTTCAGACCATCTCCAGAAACAGACCACTTTCACCGCCTCTACTGCCCCAACCCTGGTCCAAGTCATTAACTTCACGGGGACTATCTCAGTAGCCTGCTCTCAACTTTGCTGGTATCAGCCTGTCCACACAGCAGACAGCAGGATCCTATTGGAACTAACTCAAACCTTGTTGCCCCTCGGCTCAAAACAGTCCAAAGCCCCTATCTCATCCAGTGAGATTGTAAAAGCCAAAGTCTTTACAGTAGCCCACAGAGACCTGCATGACTGAGCTCCTAGCAGCAACCTTGTCTTCTCCGTGCCCCATCTCATTCCCTCTGCTCCAGCTAACTGGTCTCTGCTCTTGAACAGAGAGCACCTTTCTGCCTCAGGACCTTGGTATGGGCTGGTCCTTCTGCCGGAGTGCTCTTACCCCATACATCTATTTTTTTTTTTTTTTGAGACAGAGTCTCACTGTCACCCAGGCTGGAGTGCAGTGGCACAATCTCAGCTGACTTCCACCTCTGCCTCCCGGGTTCAAGCGATTCTCCCGCCTCAGCCTCCCAAGTAGCTGGGATTACAGGTGCATGCCACTACACTCGGCTAATTTTTATATTTTTAGTAGAGACGGGTCTCAAACTCCTGACCTCAAGTGATCCGCATGCCTCAGCCTCCCAAAGTGCTGGGATTACAGGAGTGAGCCACTGCGGCCGGTCACTTACCCCAGATATCTGCTCCCTTACCTTCTTCAAGACTCAAAGGCCACTCAGTAATCCTATAGGTTTGCTACAATTATTCCTTCCATTTGTAGAAATGTATTCTTTCCACAGAAGAGGAAAGTGAGGTTCAGAGAGATTAAGTCACTTGCCCAAGTTATATACTTGGTTTGCCATGAAATCCATATTAAAGAATCTTAGGCCATAGAAGCTGGCTCACGCCTGCAATCCCAGCACTTTCAGAGGCCAAGGCAGGAGGATCACTTGAACTGGGGAGGTCAAGTTTGCAGTGAGCTATGATGGCTCCACTGTACTCCATCCAGCCTGGGTGACAGAGTAAGGCCTTGTCTCAAAAAAAATAAGAACTCTAATTTAGTTGTTATTTATTTATTTCCTGAGACAGAGTCCCACTCTGTCACCCAGGCTGGAGTCCAGTGGCACAATCTAGGCTTTCTGCAACCTCCACCTCCCAGGTTGAAGGGATTCTCCTGCCTCAGCCTCCCGAGTAGCTGGGATTACAGGTGTGTGCCACCATGCCTGGCTAATTTTTGTATCTTCAGTAGAGACAGTGTTTTGCCATGTTGGCCAGGCTGGTCTTGAACTCCTGACCTCAAGTGATCCACAACCTTAGTCTTCCTAAGTGCTAGAATTATAGTCATGAGCCACCACACCTGGCCTCTAAAGAACTTTAATAAGAGACACTCAACCCTCAAACTCATATGTTTTCTTAATGGGTGTTTTTTTGTGTTGTTTTGTTTTGTTTGAGACGAGGCCTCACTCTGTCGCTCAGGCTGGAGCGCAGTGGCACAATCTCGGCTCACTGCAACCTCTGCCTCCCGGGTTCAAACAATTCTCCTACCTCAGCCTCCCGAGTAGCTGGGATTACAGATGCCCACCAACATACTAGGCTAATTTTTTGTATTTTTAGTAGAGACAGGGTTTCACCATGATAGCCAGGGTGGTCTCGATCCCCTGTCCTCGTAATCCACCCACCTTGGCTTCCCAAAGTGCTGGGTTTACGGGTGGGAGCCACTATGCCTGGCCCTTTTGTTTTTTTAAGATTCCAAGGGTACAGAAAAGCTGGGCACTGCTGAATGCTTGTTGATTGAAAAATAATGATTAATTATCATAGTACCTAATTTTTCTTTTTGAGATGGGGTCTTGCTATGTTGCCCGGGCTGGTCTCAAACTCCTGAGCCAAAGTAACCCTCCCTCCTTGGCCACCCAAGTAGCTGGGATCACAGGTGCATGCCATTGTGCCTGGCCCTAACATTGATTAAGTACTTACTTTTGCTAGGCACCAAGCTTCCTCTCACTTCATTCCATTCTCACAATACCCCAACAAAGCCCTCACTTCAGGATGGGCAAGCGAGCGTTGGCCGGATTAATAACTTGCTTAAAGTTATCAGTGAAGTCGGGGGCCTGAGCTCAAGTCTAAGCCCGACTCTTGATACAATCCTGCAAGCTGGGAAAATCTGCTCAGCAGTGTTTGAGGACGTCTGTTTTCCCCAAGCACACAGGAGCTGACAGCAGGGACCCAGCACGCGGGGTAAACAAGGTCATGGCATGGGGTGCCATCTACCTGCACAGGCACGACAGTCATTCATACTTTTGTTCATTTATTCATTCAGTGAGCCCGTCTGTGCCAGCTACTGGGATCCAGGATGAGTCAGACCTGGCCCCTGCCCCTGAGGGGCTCGGGACCTGGGAGGGGAGGCAGGAAGGTGAATGCATGATGGGGTCTTGCTATGTTGGCCAGCTTGAACTCCTGGCCTCAAGTGATCTTCCTGCCTCAGACTCCCAAAGTACTGGGATTATAGGCATAAGCCACTGCCCAGCATGAATGCAGTTTTTTTGTTTTTGTTTTTGTTTTTTTGAGACAGAGTCTCACTCTGTTTGCCTTGGCTGGAGTACAGTGGCACGATCTCAGCTCACTGCAGCCTCCACCTCCTGGTCAAGAGCTCTTCCTACATCAGCCTTCTGAGTAGCTGGGATTACAGGCGCCTGCCACCATGCCCAGCTAATTTTTATATTTTTAGCAGAGATGGGGTTTTGCAATGTTGTCCAGGCTGGTCTCAAACTCCTGACCTCAGGTGATCCACAGGCCTCGGCCCCCCAAAGTGCTGGGATTACAGGCATGTGCCACTGTGCCCAGCCTATGAATGTGTGATTTTTTTTTTTTTTTGAGACAGAGTCTCAGTCTGTTGCCCAGGCTAGAGTGCAGTGGTACGATCTCTGCTCACTGCAACCTCCACCTCCCAGGTTCAAGCAATTCTCCTGCCTCAGCCTCCTAAGTAGCTTGGATTACAGGCGCCTGCCACCATGCCCGGCTGATTTTTGTATTTTTAGTAGAGACAGCGTTTCACCATGTTGGTCAGGCTGGTCTCAAACTTCTAATCTCAGGTGATCTGCCTGCCTCAGCCTCCCAAAGTGCTGGGATTACAGGCGTGAGCCACTGCGCCCGGCCTGAATGCATCATTTTTACGTCATCAAAGCTATAACTGAGGCACAAAGTTGCCACAGTTGGCAGAATTTAAGGTGGCTTCCTAAGTAGGGGACTTTTGGGCCTCCCAGCATGAGCAGGAGAATTTGCCTGGTTAAATGGGAAGGGTTCACCCCAGTCCTCACAGCCACTAGTGCTTACTGGGAGCTGCCTATGTGCCAGGAGCTGTCCAAGGTGTCTCACCCATGTGGATTCACTGACCCTCCCAAGCCCAGTAGGAGGGTACTACTATGTCCATGTCACAGAAGAGGAGGCTGAGACTTAGAGGGGTTAAAAAACTTGCTAAACCTCACACAGCTGTTGAGGGGATGGGACTGAGAGGGCGGAGGTGGATCATAGGAGGACAGGGCTGCAGAGTCAGGGCCAGCTCTGGGTTCGCCTGTCCTCTCTGAGAACATTCTAGCATTGTCACCTTCCCAGGCTCTATCTCTGTCAGTTATTTTTTTTTTTTCCAGACAGAGTCTCGCTGTGTCACCCAGGTTGGAGTGCAGTAGCAGGATCTTGGCTCACTGCAGCCTCTGCCTCCCAGGTTCAAGCAATTCTCCTGCCTCAGTCCCTGAGTAGCTGGGACTACAGGCATGCGACACAATGCCCAGCTAATTTTTGTATTTTTAGTAGAGATGGGGTTTCATCATGTTGGCCAGGATGGTCTCTATCTCTTGACCTCGTGCTTTGTCTGCCTTAGCCTCCCAAAGTCCTGGGATTATAGGCATGAGCCACCGTGCTCAGTCAGTTAACATTTTTATTTTATTATTTTATTTTGTATTTTTTTTTTAGATGGAGTCTCACTTTCTTACCCAGGCTGGAGTGCAATGGTGTAATCTCAGCTCACTGCAACCTCTGCCTTCCAGGTTCAAGTGATTCTCCTGCCTCAGCCTCCTGCAGGGACTACAGGTGTGTACCAACACATCAGCTAATTTTTGTATTTTTAGTAGAGATGGAGTTTCACCATGTTGGCCAGGCTGGTCTCGAACTCCTGACCTCAAATGATTCGCCCACCTCAGCCTCCCAAAGTGCTGGGATTATAGGCACGAGCCACCATGCCAGGGTAAGATTTATATATATTTTTTAGTAGAGATGGGCTTTCACCATGTTGGCCAGGCTGGTCTCAAACTCCTGACCTCAAGTGATCTGCCCACCTCGGCCTCCCAAAGTGTTGGGATTATAGGCGTAAGCCACTGTGTCTGGCCTAAAATTTTTAAAACTCATAATAGCTAAGATCCCTGAGCGCTTACCATGACAAGCCAAGCTCTGGACTTATTCCTTCTCCTGTTTTTTGTAGAGACAGGGTCTTGCTCTGTTGCCCAGTCTGGAGTGCAGTGGCACCATCATGGCTCACTACAACCTCAAACTCCTAAGCTCAAGGAATCCTCCTGCCTTAGCCTCCCAAGTAGCTGGGCTATAGGTATGTATCACCATACCCAGCTAATTAAAAAAAAAATTTTTTTTTTAAGAAATGAGGTCTTGCTGTATTGCCCAGGGTGGTCTCCAATGTCTAGGCTCAAGCGATCCTCTAGCCTTGGCCTCCCAAAGTGCTGGGATTAGACATGAGCCACTGCACGCAGCTGTCCTGTTTTTTATTCAGCATCTAAAATGTCCAGAAATAAGGACTCTAATGACCCTCATTCCACAGAGGAGGGAAGTGAAGCTCAGAAAGGCTGGAGAACTCGTGTAGGGTCGGAAGCAGGACAGGGATCTGTGCCCAGGCCTTGTCCCCCGAACCTGTGGCGCTCCAACCCTGCAGGGCCACCTTCCCGCCCTGTTGCTCAGTGGTGCTTTCCAACTGTTTGGACCACACTCACAGGCACAAATACATTTCACATCACCAACCAGGCCGCCCTTGCACGTAAGCACACACAACTAAAATATTAATAACAGTTTCACAAATCAACGTTGCGTCTTACCACAAGCAACATACTCTAATGTTTTCTTTCTTTTTTTTTTTATACAGAGTTTCACTCTTGTCGCCCAGGCTGCAGTACAATGGCACGATCTTGGCTCACTGCAACCTCCGCCTCCTGGGTACAAGCGATTCTCCTGCCTCAGCCTCTCGAGCAGCTAGGACTACAGGTGCTCGCCACCACACCTGGCTAATTTTTGTATTTTTAGTAGAGACGGGGTTTCACCATGTTGACCAGCTGGTCTCAATCCCCTGACCTCAGGTGATCTGTCCACCTTGGCCTCCCAAAGTGCAGGAAATTACAAGTGTGAGTCACCATGCCCAGCTCATTCTGATGTTTTCTAGTCTATCCTCTGATGATCCCAGCTCTAGGAATTTATCCTACAGATCCATCCACATTCATGTGAAATGTGCATGGATAGAATTATTCATATTCAGGCCGAGCACGGTGGCTCATGCCTGTAATCCCAGCACTTTGAGAGGCCAAGGCAGATGGATCGCTTGAACTCACAGTTCAAGACCAGCCTGGCCAACATGGTGAAATCCCGTCTCTACTAAAAATACAAAAATCAGACAGACATAGTGGTGTGCGCCTGTACTCCCAGCTACTTGGGAGGCTGAGGCAGGAGAATCACTTGAACCCAGGAGACGGAGGTTGCGGTGAGCCAAGTTTGTGCCACTGCACTCCAGCCTGGATGACAGAGCAAGACTTTGTCTAAAATAATAATAATAATTATTATTATTCATGTTCAGAGGAAAAGGCTCAAAATAACCCAAGAGTCAAACAATGGGAGACCAGCTAAATAATTTGTGATATAGACACACAATGGAATATTATGCATCCAAATAAAACAATGAGGTACTAGTTAGGAAAACTCCAGAACATATTGTTAAGTGAAAAGAGCAAAACATAAAACAATGTGGGTGAGAGGTAGGGGAGTGACGCCTGTTCTTCTGATGTGCTTGTAGCTGTATAAGGAAAAGCTGGGAACACACACAAGAAATGAGTAAGGGAATTTTAAAAAAATGAGTAAGGAAGAGTGCTTTCCTCACCACCTGGTGGTTTCCAGATTCTTTTCCTGCAGTTAGCCCTGCACAGGATGATCAGGGTGGTCAGGGTAGGATTAGAAGTGAAACGCAGCCAGGCACTGTGGCTTGCGCCTATAATCCCAGTGCTTTGAGAGGCCAAGGAGGGAGGATCACTTGAGCCCAGGAGTTCGAGATCAGCCTGGACAATACTGTGAGATCCCATCTCTAAAAAAAATTTTTTTTAATTAGCTGGGTGTGGTGCACGTGCCATAGTCCCAGCTACTTGGGAGGCTGAGGCAGGAGAATCACTTGAAGCTGGGAGGCGGAGGTTGCAGGGAGCTGAGATTGTGCTACTGCACTGCAGCCTGGGCAACAGAGCAAGACAACATCTTGAAAATAAACAAACAAATAAATAATACATTACATTACATTAAATAGAAATTAGTTCTCGCTGTGTTGCCCAGGCTGGTTTTGAACTCTTGGCTCAAGTGATCTTCCCATCTCCACCTCCCAAAGTGCTGGGATTATAGGTATGAGCCACCACGCCTGTCCTATTTTCCTTTTCATATCAGTTTGATGTCTGAACCACATAAGTAAAATGTTTAAAATCTAAGGCACCTAACTTGATTTCCTAGTGGTCGTCCGGCCCCGAAGTCCTTACTTACCCAGAGCTGCCACGATGAGAAAGAAGGAGGCAGCCACGAGGAAGGCCACGTCGGGCTTGGTGTAGGAGAGCAGCTTCTGCAGCGTGGCCCCAGACGCCTGCTCAGGCGGTGGCTGGCCGCCCCCAGGGAAGCCCTCGGCCTCGGTGGCCGCCCCTGGCTCCAGGGCCTGGGTGCCCGGCCGCACGGTGGACAGCAGCCACCAGAGCAAAAAGGACGCAGCCAGTGAGATGTACGTCCACACGAACAGGGCCCAGAACCAGGGGTCCCGGATGGGCCTGCGCACTTCCGAGAAGAGCAGCAGCTTCACCATGGCGTAGATGCCCACAAAGAGGCAC
>PVKP010010617.1:0-64156 GCA_004027715.1 Plecturocebus donacophilus
GGGCTGCTTTGGGTGCACACACACACACACACACACACACACACACACACACACACACACCCACCCCATGCCCACCAAGCCAAAGCTACCTTCCAGGCCCTTCCATGGCCTGCCCTGGTTTTGTTTTGTTTTGTTTTGTTTGAGACAGAGTCTCACTGTGTCGCCCAGGCTGGAGTGCAGTGGCGTGATCGTGGCTCACTGCAACCTCCATCTCCCAGGTTGAAACAATTCTCCTGCCTCAGCGTCCCAAGTAGCTGGGATTACAGGCGTACGCCACCACGCCTGGCTAATTATTTTGTGTTTTTAGCAGAGACGGGGTTTCACCTTGTTGCCCAGGCTCATCTCGAACTCCTGACCTCGAATGATCGAACCACCTTAGCCTTCCAAAGTGCTGGGATCACAGGAGTGAGCCACCATGCCTGGTCCCTGCCCTGGTTCTTGTTTTGTGTTGTTTTGAGATGAGGTCTCACTATATTGCCCAGGCTGGTCTCGAACTCCCAGGTTCAAGCAATTCTCTGGCGTCAGCCTCCCAAAGTGTTGGAATTCCAGGTGTGAGCCACCTTGCCCTGCCACCTGCCCTGGTTCTGAACTCAAAGATCCAACTGCTCCCACCAACCAGGCCCTCGTACCCCTGGGACCCCCCCTCTACCTCCAGCCTGGAGGGAAATTCCAGGCTTCCCTGGAGCTTATGAAGGGGAAGAAACCCAAGAGGATTTTTTTCTGTGACTCAGTGTCCTCCACTCGCCTTATTATGGGGACAGGATCCCAGAGAATCAGGGTTAAAAGGATATTTGCTCTACAAGTAAGAAAGCTGTCCCAGAGGTAGGTGTGCCCCATCCGTGGTCACATAGAGGGGCAGTACTGAGCCAGAACATGAGCCCAGAAGTCCCAGGTCCCAGACCAGCTCCTTCCATATTGCTCAAACCTAATACCAACCCTTCACACTTTAGTAAAAAATAGCGCAACTCAAAAGCAGAACTCTAAGACATGGTGAGGACGTAGGCCAGGTTAGATCTGATGAAAGGGAAAGAGCTGGCCCAGAGGGCAGCACGTAGGGGGCCCAGCCCCCACCTATAATCCTAGCACTCTGGGAGGCCAAGGCGGGTGGATCACTTGAGCCCAGGAGTTTGAGACCAGCCTGAGCAATATGGCAAGACTCCGTCGCTACTAAAAATACAAAAATTAGCTGGGCATGGTGGCACACACCTGTTGTCCCATGGAGGCTGGGATGGGAGGATCACCTGAGCCTGGAGAGGCAGCTACGGTGGGCTAAGATTGAGCCCCACCCTAAGCTTGGGGGCTCAGGATACTCACTGCTTTCAGCCAGGACAAAGCTGCCACACTCCTGGGAGTAGTTGCCAGACTGATCTGTGATGTTGACACTGAAAATGTCATCGGCCATGAAGTGGAACACATCCATGTGGCAGGTATACGTGGCATGCGTGGCGTTGTGGGCCGACCTGTGGAGGCTGCAGGAGGTGACCTCGTCCTTCAGCTCTTCATACTGGTCTTGCCTTCAAGGACAGAGCAGCCGGTCATGGCTGGAAGCCAGGGGCAGGAGGGATGATGGTGGCTCAATGCTCAGGGCCAGGGCAGAAGCTTAGACTTTCAGGGCTGGGAGAGATTTGAGGCAGGGTTGGCGGGGGGGTGGGGGTGTCACCTGGTTCAACCAACCTTTTCCCAGGGAAGGTATCCCCTCTCCTGCACCATCCCCAATGAGTTGTGTCCAGGCTCAGCTTGCATACCTCCCAGGGACCAGGAGCTCACTACCTCATTTAGGGCAGCAGCTCTCAGTTTTGGAAATTTGGGCCATTCTTTCTTGGACCAAGCCTAAATCTGTCCCAGCCGGTCCCAACAACCGGATAGCTGTCCCACAGGAAGAGTGCTAGGTATTTTGGGTTTCCTTCTCTCCTTTCTGTCCAACATCCACTTTTTTGAGACAGTCTCACTGTGTCCTCCAGGCTGGAATGTCATGGTGGGATCATGGCTCACTGCAGCCTCGACCTTCCCGGGCTCAGTTGATTCTCCTACCTCAGCCTTCTGAGTAGCTGGGACTACATGCATGCACCACCAGGCCCAGCTAACTTTCTGAATTTTCTGTAGAGATGGGGGTCCCACCATGTTGTCTAGGCTGATCTCAAACTCCTGGGCTCAAGTGATCTTTTTGCCTCGGCCTCCCAAAGTCCTGGGATTACAGGTGTGAGCCACTGCACCTGGCCCCAACACCCACTGAATACCTCATAAGAGCCTATGCTGAGGGCTAGGACAAGAGCTAAATGAACAACTCCTCTGGCTGGATTTCTGGGAAAGCTGGTGGGATGGGGTTAGGGAAAATGCTGTGGCTTTTTAACTCCCACCGGACAAAAATGATGGGTTTTGAAGTATATATAGGAGTTCACCAGATATTAATTTCCCTATCTAGATGTTCAGGTTCTGAACATGACCACTCTCTAGGCCCAACAGGGATGTGTAGACTGAGTTCTCTGCTAAATTTGCTGGATAGAAGTTCCTGCTTAATAAATGCTTTCCAAGCCTCCCGGCCTGGACTTGCTCGTTATTGACCCCTTACCCTGCCTCACTCCACTCTAGCCACACTGACCTCCCTACTCCTCAAACTCAGCGGCTCTTCACCCGCAGGGCCTTTGCACTGGCAGTGCCCTCTGCCTGGAGTGGCTTTTCCCCTGCTGGCGGGCTGGCTCCTTCTTACCAGAGGATGTGGTCCCTCTGCCTGAGGTCCAGTGTCCTGTTCTTTATAGCACCCATTGCTATTAGAAGGTACTCTGTTTGGGGCAGGGCTGTCTCACACCTGTAATCCCAGCACTTTGAGAGGCGGAGGCGGGCAGATCCCTTGAGGCCAGGAGTTTGAGATCAGACGGGCTAACATAACAAAACCCTGTCTCTACTGAAAATGCAAAAATTAGCTGGCCGTGGTGGTGCACCCCTGTAATACCAACTACTCGGGAGGCTGAGGCAGGAGAACCGCCTAAACCCAGGAAGCGGAGATTGCAGTGAGCCGAGATCGTGCCACTGCACTCCAGCCTGGGTGACAGAGTAAGACTTCGTCTCAAAAAAAAACGAAAAGTAGCCTGTGTTTGGGCCTGTAATCCCAGCACTGTTGGAGGCTGAGGTGGACAGATTACTTGAGCCCAGGAGTTGGAATCCAGCCTGGGCAACATGGCAAAATGCTGTCTTTCCAAAAACTACAAACATTTTCCAGGTATGGTGATGCATGCCTGTAGTCCCAGCTACTTGGGAGGTTGAGGGGGAAGGATTGCTTGAGCCCAAGAGGTCGAGGCTATAGTGAGTCCTGATCATATCACTACACTCCAGCTTGGGCAACAGAGCAAGGCCCCGTCTCAAAAAGAAAAAGAAAGAAAAAAGAGAAAACACCCTGTTGGTTGTTTTGTGCTTCTGTCTGCAGTACGTCAGTTATAAGGTATCTGGTCCCTGGTCAGCCTTGCTCTGCTGAATCCCCAGTGCCTGCAACAGTGTTTGGCAGGAACTTAATACATGCTTTGTTTTGTTTTTGAGATGGGATCTTGCTCTGTTGTCCAGGCTGGAGTGCAGTGGCGATCATAGCTCACTGCAGTCTTGATCTCCTGAACTTGGTCCTTCTGCCTTAGTCTCTCAAGTAGCTGGGACTGCAGGATGGTGCCACCATGCCCGACTGATTTATTTTTTTGTAGAGACAGAATTTTGTGATGTGGCCCAAGCTGGTCTCAAACTCCTGAGCTCAAATGATTCTCCTTCCTCAGCCTCCCAAAGTGGTTAGAAGCATGAGCCACTGCACGTGGCCTATAAATGTGTTTTGAATGAATGAATGAGCTGATGGATAATGGATGCTCTTCTTTATCCTGAGCTGCATATAGACTCAAAGGGACCCATGGACTTTGGAGTTGGAGGGTTTGAACTTGAATCCCAGCTCCAGCATTCACTGGCTGTGTGACCTTGGGTGAGTTACTTAACCTCTCTGAACCTCAACATTCTCATCTGTAAAATGGGAGTAATCATTGTGAGGGTTGGGAGTGACCATTCATGGGAAACATGTAGCTGGGGGCCTGGTACCTATTAATGCTTGAAAAATTATGCAGGAGACAGGCCATCCTGGGGTCTCAAAACCATGGCCCCGCCTGTGTGGGCAAGAGAGTGGCCTTTGCAGTGGGTGGATAGATCAACCCTGAGGGCTCCTGACTTTTCAAGTCCTGTGAGCCCTGAGTGGTCATCTGAAAGGCGGGTACTGTGGTCCTCCACGCACAGTGGCGTCCTGGGGGTGGAATCACTGAGCAGGCACCATGGATTGCATCCCTGGGGACTGGCGAGGCCCGGCCACTTACCAGTTGAGGGTCAGCGTGCTGGGGTGGAGGTTCCACATCTCCAGGATGCAGATGACCGTCTGGAGGTAATCTGTGTAGCACACGAGGGCGGGGCAGCCCCAGCCTGGAGGATTATGGGGGAGAGAGGCCTCGGTGGGGGGTGGTTTGAGACTGCAGGGCTTCCTCTCCACCCCCTCAAAGGCTGGAGGAAGAGTGGGCGCAGGGGTCCCTGGGCTTGAATGAGCATGAGGACCCAGGGGCTGCTAAGGTGTAAGCCTGGGGCCTCATTACCTGGGAATTCCTTGTTTGAGTGCCAACCTTTCAAGGCTGGCTATGAAGGTGGGACACTCGTGATGGCAAATAATATAAAACTAGCTGGTCCCCAGCTTAGCACCCTCCCCAGGAGCCCCGCACCCGGCCACTAGGTCTGTGTCCCCCCGGCCAAGCTCCCACTCAGAATGGCAATATCCTAAATGCCCCCGGATGCGGCAGGCACTCCGCCAGTGCACACCCACCACACAGCCCGAGAGAGTGAGGGCCTCATGGTGAAAACGTCCCAACACCCAGACAAGGAGGAGGCCTGGGCTCTACAGAAGCTGGTTCCACAGGACACACATCCTCAGAGATTCAGGAAGTGCTTCAAGGAGTAGGAAACCTGTGAGAGAACTGAGAAGCCCTCTGACACTTTTGCAGAAATGTCTGTGTTATCCTATGGCCAAAAATGACACCTCCACTGCCACCAAGAAGTCATCGGTTTATTGCCCTACGAGGCAATACTGTTGGAAGACTTAGTACCTTTTCATCCCACTCCCCAAACATTGTTTCACTGTGTTCTAAAACAGGGATGCAATCATCATCTAAATTTTGTTAAATGCTGGACAAGATCAATGGAATAATTTATAGTTTTGTTTTGCATATTCGAATGCCAATTCCACTATTTTTTCTGCTATTTACTAGAAACTTGTACCTTCCATCTCTTTTTTTTTTTTTTTTTTTTTTTGAGATAGGGTCTCTTGCTCTGTCGCCCAGGCTGGAGTGCAGTAGTGCGTTCTCAGCTCACTGCAGCCGCCTCCTCCTGGGTTAAAACAATCCTCTCGCTTCAGCTTCCCGAGTAGCTGGGACTGTCGCTGTGCACCATCACGTGTGGATAATTCTTGTGTTTTTGTAGAGATGGTGTTTCACCATGTTGCCCAGGCTGGTCTCAATCTCCTGACCTCAAGCGATCCACCCACCTCGGCCTCTCAAAGTGCTGGGATTACAGGCATGAGCCATCACGCCTGGCCTTGTTCCTCTTTTTCAGTGGGTTCATTTTCAGTGGCTTTTTCCTATTTTCCTTGACTAATGGAGATCCACGTGGTGGTGGTGGTGGTAGGTTCCCTTCCTGGGTCTCACTCTAGGACAGAACCTATATTCCGAGTCAAGAATACTGTGGCTGGAAACATCCTTTGGTCCATTTTAGAGATGAGAACACTGAGGCTCCAAGACTAGACCACGCCTCTCGTCTCTCTTGGCCTGAGCTGCTGAAACACTCACCCAGGGAAGAAAAAATCTAGTCTGTGCTAGTTTTTTCACAGCGGCACACATGGCAGGCATTGCTAATGGATCACAGCACTCTCTCCCCTAGGTGCGACCTCAGAACCCTTCTCAACACAGCTCTCCGGGCAGCGGCTACCAAGGGGTCTGAGTCATGGAAATAAATCTTGCTCTGGGAGGGGCTTTCCTCGGGGAGGCACACGGGACTTGTGGGTGGGATGCAAAGGAGCTAGTTCCAGCACTTGGCAGAGGAAACAGAACTGACTTTGACAAAGCCTCAACCCAGAGCCTCTCAGTAGCTGTGTCATCTCTGCGTTTATATCTTTGTGGTTCTTTCTCAGGGCTCTAGGAATTGGGAGAGGAGCTGCCATTCCTAGCCAGGTTCAAAGCTACCAAGGGACAGGGTTTGTCTCCAAACTTGGGGAGGCAACAGCAGCCTATGAACTGGCCTGGAGGTGGCACCAGGGATGAGAGGGTGGGAAAATGCGCGGCCAGCGCCCCGAGCCACAGTGCAGAGAGCCCCCGGGCCATGCCACATCTGGGGTTATGACAGCGTGCAGGAGGCAGTGAGAGGCACGCAAGTGGTTGTGTCGTCCCCAGCTCTGTGACTATAAACACGTGACTCAAAACTGCTTCTGCTCCCCACGTGTAAGCCGGAGATGCTGCTTGCCCTAGAGAGTGCCGAGGTGTTGAGATGAGCTCGCGCCTGTGCAGCACACGCTGCCCGTACACAGCGATCGCTCAACAGATAGCAGAACAGCGTGGTGATGAAGGCCAGGCTATGGTTTGAATGTCTGTGTCTCCCCAGAATTCATATGCTGAGACTCAGTTGCCAACGTGATCATACTAAAAGGCGGGAACTCTAGGAGGCGATTAAGTTATGGAGGGAGAGCCCCCCTGAATGAATTATTGATCCTATAAGAGGGCTGGAGGAACCCAACATTCAGCCCCGCTTTTCCCTCTGTCCCTTCTGCCACATGAGAACCCAGCTTGCATCCACTCTGGAGGATGTGGCATTCAAGGTGGCATCTTAGAAGCAAAGATGGGGGCTGGGTGTGTTGGCTCAGGCCTGTAATCTCAGCACTTTGGGAGGCCGAGGTGGGCAGATCATTTGAGGTCAGGGGTTCAAGACCAGCCTGGCCAACATGGTGAAACCCCATCTCTACTAAAAATACAAAAATTAGCCATGGTGTATGCCTGTAATCTTAGTTACTCGGTTGGCTGAGGCATGAGAATCACTTGAACCTGGGAAGCAGAGGTTGCAGTGAGCCGAGATTGCGCCATTGCACTCCAGTCTGGGTGAGAAAGCAAGACTCAGTCTCAAAAAAGAAAAAAAA
Source organism: Plecturocebus donacophilus (assembly GCA_004027715.1). Taxonomy (NCBI): domain Eukaryota; kingdom Metazoa; phylum Chordata; class Mammalia; order Primates; family Pitheciidae; genus Plecturocebus; species Plecturocebus donacophilus. The sequence continues at coordinate 7,184 of PVKP010010617.1, forward strand.
GAAGCAAAGATGGGGCTATCACCGGAACCAAAGCTGATGCCTTGACCTTGGACTTCCCAGCCCCTACAACTGTGAGCAATACATACATGTCTATTATTTATAAATTACCCCATCTCACGTATTCAATCACAGCACCACAAACAGACTAAGACCCCAAGAGCAGGAAACTGATCCCAGCTCTGCCTCTGCCCAGTGATGTGGCCATGCACCTGTCCCTTACCTTCTCTGAGCCTCAGTTTCCTCAACTGAAAGCTGGGTGTCATTACAACAGGGGCTTTGTGGGGCTGTTGGGGGACTGGAATGAGATGATGCTACGAGCTCTGCCTGCAGCCGCCTGGGCTTGTTAGCTGCACCTGCCAGATGTGGAGCCACAGTGGGTGACCCAAAGGCTTTTTAGAACCCAGACGGGGATGGTCGCCACTCAGAAAGGGAAAATCAAAGCTTGACATCTGTTTCCTGAAGGAGCTATTTGAGGTGCTGGGTCTTCTGGTAAAAACCAGAGAAAAATGCCCATGAGTCAGCAGAGCAGCTGTTCAGTTCCTCCCCTGCCCCTCGGCCAGCCTCCACACAAGCCTGTGCTGCATCCTGCCTCCTCGTGGCCCCCTCCTCCAGGAAGGCCTCTGGGATCTCTTGGTCCTAGACAGCGACCCCCTCAGTCAGACTCCTGCCCTTCCCAGCTCTGCTTTCTAACATGATCCCCTCTCACCTCAACATCTGGTCCCCCAGGGACTGCCTACCAAGATTCGGTCTCCTTTTGGCTCTTCCTCCCATCCCCAACCCAGGGGCCACCAGTCCAGCGACTGTTTTTTTTTGTTTGCTGTTGTTAGACAGGGTCTCGCTCTGTGGCCCAGCCTGGATGGAGTACAGCGGTGTCACCTTGGCTCACTGCAACCTCCACCTCCCAGCTTCAAGCAATCCTCCTGCCTCAGCCCCTAAGAAGCTGGGACTACAAGTGTGTGCCACCATGCCCGGCTTTACTTCTTCTTTTGTAAAGACAGGGTTTTGCCATGTTGCCCAGGCTAGTCTCAGCTCAAGCGACCTACTCCCCGCCTTGGTCTCCCAAAGTGCTGGGATTACAGGTACGAGCCACCCCACCCAGCCCAGCAATTGTTGAACAACATTTCCAAGGAGAGTCATTACAGAAGGAGAAACCGAGGTTAGACGGAAGGCAGAACTTCCTCAATCAGAGAGTTGGGAGCCAACCAAGGCAAAGTGCAAGGGAAATAAAGGATGAAGCCTCTCATCCCCGCAGCGGCACCCGAAGACACAAGCCCTCGGGCTGAGCCACCTGAGACTCACGTGTACCACTTCTGGTTCAAGGAGCGGTTTGGTGGATGGACTCTGGTTAGTGGAGAGCCAGCTACTGGAGTTGTGTCAGCCTCAAGGGCACGGATGCTATCCATTCTGGATCCGTGGACTCTAGCCATGTTTTTGTGCCCACAAAGCCAGCACAGCCCCAGCTCGGATCTGGGATGGGGGCCCTCCCCACCTGCAGACCTCCGGGCAGCCACTTACCTCCCTGGAGCAGCAGCAGGAGCAAGGGGACGGCCGAGCCACGCGGCATGCTGACTCCCACGGACCTGCAAGAGACGACAGCGGAGGGTGAGCCCAAGCAGGGTTCAGGGCTCCCCCTGCCTCGCCTCATCCTGTCTCTTCCCAGGCAGACTTGCCTCAGATTCTTGAAACTGTCTTAAGAAGAAAGCAAGATCCTGGGGGCCCCTGTGGATGACCCCAAGAACTCCTGCCTCTTAGAAATGGCAGATTCACCCTGAGAATCCCTTCTACTTTCTTCCTGCCCCGCCATCATGTCACAAATGCAAAGTGAATTTATTTTATAATTTTATTTTAATATTTTTAGAGATGGGGTCATAATCTGTTGCCCAGGCTGGAGTGCAGTGGCACAATCACGGCTCACTGCAGCCTCAACATCCTGGGCTCAAGCGATCCTCCTGCGTCAGCCTCCTGAGTAGCTGGGACTAAAGGCACGTGCCACCACACCTGGCTCATTTTGAAAACATTTTTGTAGAGATGACGTCTTGCTATGTTGCCCGGGTTGGTCTCGAACTCCTGGGCTCAAGTGATCCTCCTCCTCGGCCTCTCAAAGTGCTTGGATGACAGGTGTGTACCACCATGCCCAGCAGAAGGTGAATTTAAAGAATGAGGAGATTGCTATTTTGCCTTTGCTGAGCCTATCAATATAGCATTGTGTGTGAAATTAAACTTATGTATTTATCTATCTAAAGAAGAAAGAAGGCCAGGCGCGGTGGCTCACGCCTGTAATCCCAGCAGTTTGGGATGCTGAGGTGGGCAGATCACAAGGTCAGAAGTTCGAGACCAGCCTGACCAACATGGCGAAACCCCATCTCTACTAAAAATACAGAAATTAACTGGGTGTGGTGGCGCATGCCTGTAATCCTGGCTACACAGGAGGCTGAGGTAGGAGAATCACTTGAACCTGGGAGGTGGAGGTTGCGGTGAGCCGAGATCGTGCCATTGCAATCTAGCCTGTGCAAAAAGAGCAAAACTCCGTCTCCAAAAGAAAGAAAGAAGAAAGAGGGAGGGAAAAAGAGAAAGGGAGGGAGGGAGGGAGGAAAAAAGAAAGAACTAGTTTGTAAAGTAGCATCTGCTCTAAGCAATTTTCACCTTCCTTCCCATAAACATCCATGTTGATAGCCCAATAAATTGGCTTTTTTTTTTCTTAATTTGACAATGTCTCACTCTGTTGCCCAGGCTGGAGTGCAGTGGCGCAATGTTGGCTCACTACAACCTCTACCTCCTGGGTTCAAGCGATTCTCCTGCATTAGCTTCCCAAGTAGCTGTGGTTACCGGTCCCCACCACCACGCCCAGCTAATTTTTGTATTTTTAGTAGAGACAGGGTTTCACCATGTGGTCCAGGCTGGTCTTGACTCCTGACCACAGGTGATCTGCCCGCCTCAGCCTCTCAAAGTGCTGGGATTATAGGCATGAGCCACTGTGCCCGGCCATCAATAAACTGGCTTCCCTGAATAATAAATGCAAAGTTAGCCCACAAAGGAGACCCCTGCTGAATACTTAAGACAATGTTAGCTCAATAATGAGCCTTCTTACTCCATCACAAAGGCCAGATTGGCCCATAGGGGAGCATGCTAGGAAATCCAGGCCCAACCAGAGGCAACTCGACCTCCTAATTTGGGCCAGGATGGAGAAGGAAGCATTTTGGGGAACAGAGTGAGTTTATCCAGGAAGAGTGGCTTTTGCTGTCTTGGGCAGAGGAATGACCCACCAGGCTGGCAATGCCAGGCTCCTCCTGGGACTTGTCTGTTTCACCCACCAGCTCTGTGTCTGTTTGGGGAAGTGTGAGCCAGAGGGTAGTGGTCCACCTGCCCAGAATCAGGAGCCCCTCCCAGACCAGCCCCCACAGGCAAGAATGGAGCTAAACGCTCGGCCGGGCACAGTTTAGTAGCCTGGTGGTGCGTGCCTGTAGTCCCAGCTACTTGGGAGGCTGAGGCAGGAGAATTGCTTGAATTCAGGAGGCAGAGGTTGCGGTGAGCCAAGATCATGCCATTGCACTCCAGCCTGGACAACAAGAGCAAAACTCCGTCTCAAAAAAAAAAAAAAAAAAAGAATGGAGCTAAAAGCTAAACCCAAGAGAGATGCCCCCTGCAGGAAGCAAGGGATAACCTGGCTTTCTCTAGGCACCATCTCCACAAAGGGAAGACCCTCCGCCTCTGTGCCAGGATCTTCCCAAAGATCCTAGCCCCATCCATAGTTCCCTCTGACCTCCTTCACAAAGTCACCAAAGAACCACTGATGCAGGGCACGGGCTGGGGGCCAGGGAGGTTCAGATGACCAGCTGTGTGGCTCCAGGCCAGTCCACCGCCCACTCTGAGTCTTGTAACATGGAAACAGCAAGGCCTGCTTTCAGGCTTCTTATGAGAATTCAAGGAGGTGATTTGCATAAAACCCTGGGCATGACCCCCATCGCATAAACACTCAACTAGCAGCTGTAATTGATAAGAATGTAGAGCATCAGAAATGGAGAGGTCTCAGAATGATTTAGCCAAGAGGTGCCCAAATATCTCACTTCCAAAATTTTAACCATATCGGTACATTATATGCATTGTTGTTTATTCTAATATATATTTTAACATATTTTCTAGAAATAAGTGCACTTAAAAATTTAACTGCAGCGTCATCCTAAGCAATAGCATCGCTACTCAAATAAAATAACGCTGGGGCAGATGCGGTTTCAACCTGCTTTTAGGAATATGGATCTTGTGTGATTCCAGCCCCTGCAGAGGCCCCATTACCATGCTTTGAAGATGTGGTCTCTGATCACAGGAGGGGGAATCTGTATCTGCCCCACCGCTATTCTGTCCACATCCATCACCCCAGCCACAGTGTGAGCCCTGACACAGCTCTGTCCCTGTCACTCCCTGATAGCTTTATCTTGACCACAGCACAGCAGAAAGCACGCATTCCTTTGCCCAGGTTCAAGATTCCTCATCCCCACCTTGACCAACATAGCAAGATCTTGTCTCTATCAAAAATAAAAATAGAAGTGAAAACACGTTAGCCAGGTGGCTCACCCCTGTGGTCCCAGCTACTCAGGAGGCTGAGAAAGGAGGATTGCTTGAGTGTAGGAGGTCCAGGCTGCAGTGAGCCATGATTGTACCATTGCACTCCAGCCTGAATGAATGAGTGAGGCCCTGTCTTTAAAAAAGCAAACAGACAAAAAACTCCTCATCCCTCCTAATTTCTCACCTCTGCTATATCACAGAGCACTGGGGATGCGGAGGGGGTACCTGCTGCTGCTGCCTGCCCGGCGTCTCTTCCCAAAGAGCTCCTCGATCTGAGCTGCCTTTAGTGGTTTGCATGAGGCTGACTCCACCCCATGCCCCACAAAGTGGGCTCCTGACCCATGCTTGGCCAATCAAAACAACCCATCTGTCTGACCACAGTGATTGCATCAGGGATGGATGTCAACTCGGGCACCGAGTTTTTTTTTTTTCTAGAAAACTGGCACTTTTTTTGGTGTCTGCAGAGAGCTTGTAGCCATCTTTGTCTCCTCTTAGAGAGAGTCTCCTTGAAAAATGACATCCATACTGAGAAATATAGATCAAGAGTCCCCATGGCATCATATGAGGTCCTGGATCCAGCCATATCTGATGTCCACCCTGTGGACTTCTCATTTCCATGAGTCAAAAACCACCTATGTTGCTCAATCATGTTGAATTCTATTTCTGTCACTTGCCACCAAAGATCCATGACACAGTGGAGTAAAGAATTTGAAGCCAGAAGATCTTGGAGCCAATAGTAGCTCTTCTCTGGCTCTTCTACTCTCTGAACTCAGCTGCCGTCTCTGAAATGGGGACCATAGCGCTCACTGCACCTGGCAGTGAAGGAGAGGCTGTGAGAAAGCAGATGTGGTAGCGCTTCATGGACTGTGAAGAGCTGTACCAGTCCCCGGGTTTCCTCCTATTACTAGCTGACTGCCCTGAATTACTCATTGTCTCCCTGGCAGCCCAGGCTCTGTCATGCATCTCTGCCTCTGCCAGAGCAGACTCCTCCCCTCCAACACCTTTCCCCTCCCACCCTCTCAATTCAGCTTTTACGGTCCATGTGCTGTATCGCTGCAGCCATGCTGGAGTGTTCCAGAACTCCTGCCACTGGTCTATTGCCTTTGAGGTTTTCGCTGGTGCCATTATTATCCACTTGCTATTGAGCTTACCTTGCCTTCTATCTTTTACTCCAATAACCATGTCTCAAAAAATATTATATCACAACTATCAACAGATAACTGGCATGAAATAGACAGACAGTGTGTGCCACGCTGGTTAAGACACAGGCTGTGGAACTGGAGGGTTGCAGTTCAAATCTCCGCTCTGCCACTTACAGGCTTTGTGGCCTCGGGCAGTTTGCTTAACCTTTCTGGGCCTCAACATCCTCATCTGTAGAATGGGAATAACAATAATCACAGTACCTGCCTTATAGGTCCCTGGGAGAATTAAATGAGTCAACATTTATAAAGCATTTAGAACAGTGCACGGCATTTAGTAGATGTTATATAAGTGTTATTTAAACAGAACAATCAACTTACCATAAAACTAAATACAAGAAAACGTAACAACTAAATACAAGAAAATCAAAGGGAGCAGTTGAATTTTAGTGAGATGCTACTACCTGCCTGAGAGTCCTAGAAGCTGGACATGTGGTTTGTCTTTGTTTAAACTTAAGAAAGGGAGGCTAGGCACATTGGTTCACACCTGTAATCCCAGCACTTTGGGAAGCCAAGGTGGGAGGATCATTTGAGGTCAGGAGTTGGAGACCAGCCTGGCCAACATGGTGAAACCCTGTTTTACCAAAAATACAAAAATTAGCTGTGTGTGATGGTGTGTGCCTGGAATCCCAGCTACTCGGGAGGCTGAAAGAGGAGAATTTCTTGAATCCAGGAGGTGGAGATTGCAGTGAGCAGAGATTGCACCACTGTACTCCAGCCTGGGCAACAGAGCAAGACACTCTGTCTCAAAAAAAAAAAAAAAAAAAAAAGAATAATGTTTATGTACCAAATTGAGAGTCTTGCCTCCTCCGTCAGCAGGGCAAGTGATGAAAGGACCTCATGTTTTTTCACTAGGGGATACAGGGATATTTAATATTATTTAAAACAAACTGCTTACTTCTGGGAAACATCAGTTTTAAAACACAGACTTTCTCCATCACTTCCTCCTCAGGCTCCCACAGCACCAAGTGGGGTCTTCCCTAATTCCACTGCCCTCTCTATCCTGAATCCATCCCCTTTTAGGTCTTTGCACGCAGGCTGACTCCTGAGGGCAACAGCACTTTATCCGCAGATACAGATTGGGCCACCGAGTGTGTTCCCTACGAGGACAGAAGGTGTCCTAGGGGGCTTCCTGCTGCAGGTGCCCCTTGATATGGTTTGGATATTTGTCCCACCCAAATCTCATGTTGAAATGTCATCCGCGATGTGGGAGGTGGGGCCTGGTGGGAGGTGATTGGATCACGGGGGCAGGTTTCTCATGAATGGCTTAGCGCCATCCCCTTGGTGATGAGTGAGTTCGCCTCAGATCTAATTGTTTAGAATGTGTGGTACCTCCCCCTTCTCTCTTTTGCTCCAGCTCTCGCTATGGGATGTGCCTGCTCCTGCTTCACCTTTTGCCTTGAGTAAAAGTTCCCTGAAGGCCTCCTCACCAGAAGCCAAGCAAATGCTGACAACATGCATGTACAGCCTGCAGAACCACGAACCAATGAAACCTCTTTTCTTTACAATGACCCAGTCTCAGGTATCTCTTTATAGCAATGCAAGAATGGGCTAACACACCACTGCAGCCCCTAGCCTCTGCGGTCTCCTACCGAGGAGTGAAGAGCACCTGATTTGGAGCATGCCACGTCCCAGCTGTGTGTCTCTGGGCAAATTCCCTAACCCCTCTGATTCTTTGTTTTCTCATCTACAAAATGGAGGTCATCAATCTTTGCTGCAGGTTTGTCATGAGTATTAAATGCGTCATCGCATGTAAAGTCCTGTAGAAGCATTTATCCAGCAGTTCCAGTGCTGAGAAATGTTTCCTGGAGTTGCTGTAATTCACACTAAAAGTTGACCAAATTTCAGGAGATTCTGGGGTAATGGAGACGCTTGGGGCAGGAAATTTGACTGAAGTGAGTGCTATGGAGAATATGAGGCACTTAACTTCACAGTCAATGCGGTGGCTCACATCTGTACTCACAGCCCTTTGGGAGGCCGAGGTGGGTGAATCACCTTAGGTCAGGAGTTCAAGACCAACTTGGCCAACATGGCAAAACCCCATCTCTACTAAAAATACAGAAATTAGCTGGGAGTGGTGGCAAGTGCCCATAATCCCAGCTACTCGGGAGACTGAGGCAGGAGAATTGCTTGAACCTAGGAGGTAGAAATTGCAGTGAGCCAAGATCATGCTACTGCACTCCGCCTGGGAAACAGAGCCAAATTCCATTTCAAAAAAAAAGAAGCAAAGAAAAAAAAACAAGATATGCAAATAAAAACCACAATGACATATCATTTTAATTTTTGTCAGATTGGCAGGAACTAAAAGTCTGATGACATTACATGTTGCTGAGGATATGATATAACAGGAACTCTCATTTAAAGCCAGAAGAAATGTAAATTATTACAACTGGTCTGGAAAGAAATTTGGCATGGCCTAATAAAAGTGAACACACGCCCTACCTAAGACCCGGTAACCTCACTCTTCTGTAAACTAGTAAAGAAATTCTTCCTGCATGTACAAGAAACATATACAGAAATGTCTATAGCAACATTGATTTTAATAGTGAAAAATTAGAAACAATCTAAATTTCCATCATCAGGAGAGTGAAAAAATAAATTGCGATATCATCACTTAGTGTAAACATGAATCCTTTACAGCCACACACAACAAAGTGAATGACTCTCACAAACAAATTTTGGAGTGAAAAAAGGAAGTTAGTGAACAGCATAAGCATAATAACACCACCTACATCACACTGAAAACCATACAAAATAATTGTATATATTGTCTAGGTGAGCATACCTGTCATAAAAATATTTTTAAAATCATTGGGATAATAACATCAAATTTTGAATAGTGTGGAAAAGAAGGGTGTGTGAGAAGGAGGGATGTTAAGGGTCTCAACAGTTTGGTAAAGCTTGGTGAAGCTACCATGGGTGTTGATAATATACTTTATGCCCTTTTGTATGTTCAAACTATTTCATAACATTTTAAATGTAAGCGAGTCTTAGTTTTGTAAAATAAAATGTGGATGCAGGACCTCCACTTCTGGCTATAATGAAGTAGCTGTTGTCAGACTAATACTTCCACTGAGGGCAACTACTAAGCGGGAGGAAAAAACTGCACAAGAGAGCACCAAATTATGGAGTACTTAAGAAAAATGCATTGAAATTCTGCATACAGTTTCCCCTCAAATCATGTGCCAAGTCATTGAAAATACGTAGCATGCAAGAAACCTAGCAAAACGCACCTGCTAATAGGTGGGGAAACTAAGAAGGAATTTTTGCAATTTTACAAGCTAAGGGAAGACTTAGAGTTCAGGGTGTGGCCAAAAAGATGGACCCTGGTGAGTACTCAACTATTTAGAAACTATTCCTTGGGAATAAGAAAAAATTAGAAATAGTTCATCCTTGACTGCATCAGTGTGATCTGCTTATATGTTGTATGTCTGCTAGAAGAAAATTTAAACCTATCTGGAAAAAGTTAGCTTCATCCAAAGCCTCTATACTTTTTATATATAATGTCCAAAATTTATTTCAAATTACAAAGCAAATCAGAAAACAGTATCAAATGATCAAAAATGAAGATAAAATAGACAGTAGAAGCAGTTACATAGGTGAATTTGAAAATGGCATTATCAGATACGCCTAAATAAATCAGACCTAAATCAATGAAGGACATACCATGTTCATAGATTGGAAAACTTAATCTTATCAAGATGACACCTCAAATTGATCTACAGATTCAAAGTATCTCCGTAAAAATCCTGGCTGGCTCCTTTTTTTTTGTTGCAGAAATTGATAAATGAGTCCTAAAATGTATAGGAAATGTAAGGGAGTAGAATAGCCAAAAATAACTATTTTAAAAAATTTTTAAATTATTTTTCTTTCTGGCCATTTTTTGTAGAGCAAAAAATAACTTTTTTAAAATTAATCATAGTTAAAATAACTATGATTAATGTGTTCAAGAATTCTACCAGGAATTTGGAACCTATTTAAAAAGTAGAAAATCTAGAACTGGAAAATATAATAACTGAAGTTTATAAGAACTGAAGAGATGGATTTGGCAACATACCAGCAACATCAGAGGAGAGGATTAGTAAACTGGAAGATTGGTGAATAGAAAATACCCAGACTGAAGCTTACAGAGAAAAAAAGTTCAAAAATACAGAAAAGAGCAAAAGAGACATAGGAGACATTGTGAAAAGATCTAACATACATGCATTTGAAATCAAGAAACAGAAGAGAGAGAGAACAAGTTAGAAGAAATAGCAGGGATTTTAGTTTAAATTCTTTTTCTAAACTAACAAAAGACATCAAGCCACAGATTTAAATAGCTCTACAAAACCACAAAATGGATAAATACAAAGAAAACTATATCTGGGTATATCACAGAGAAACTATTTAAAAAAATAAAAGACAAAGATATGCTTAAAGTATGCAGAGAAGAAAGACGCTTCACCTTCAAAGAGGAAACAGTAAGACTGGCAGCTTACCTTTTAACAAAATGATGAAAGAGCAGACAACAGAACAACTTCTTTAAATGCTGAAATTTCAAAAGCCAACTTAGAATTTTATATCCATAAAAATATCTTTTAAAAAATAAAGGCAAGTTCAGTATGATAAAGAGATCTATAAAAAGTATCACAGTTAACATCATACTTCATGGTAAAGAAATGAAAGCTTTGCTCCTAAGATCATGAACAAGACAAGCATGCCCATTCTTGTGACTTTCACAAAACATTTTACTGGAGGTGCTAGCGAAGGCAATTATGTAAGGAAAAGAAATAAAAGACGTTCAGATTGGAAAGGAAGAGGTAAACTATTTTTCTTTGCAGATAATATGATCTTGTATATACAAAACTAAAGGAATTTACACCTAAAGCAAACAAAGAGCAATTATAACTAATAACCAAACTTAGCATCATTGTAGAATATCAGATTGATAGACACAAATAATGATATTTTTTATACACACTGGCAATAAATAATCTGAAGATGAAGTTAAGAAAGTGATTTTGGGCCAGGCACGGTGGCTAACCTCTGTAATCCCAGCACTTTGGGAGGCCAAGGCGGGCAGATCACAAGGTCAAGAGATCCAGACCATCCTGGCCAACATGGTGAAATCTCATCTCTCATAAAAATACAAAAATTAGCCGGGCATGGTGGCACGTGCCTGTAGTCCCAGCTGCTTGGGAGGCTGAGGCAGGAGAATTGCTTGAACCTGGAAAGTGGAGGTTGTAGTGAGCTGAGATTGCACCACTGCACTCCAACCTGGTGACAAAGTGAGACTCTGTCTCAAAAAAAAAAAAAAGAAAAAAGAAAAGAAAAGAAAAATAAGAGGCATTTTCCAGCAAGCCAGGGACTGTCTGCATCTCAGGAGTGGGGGTCAGCAGGAGAAACTTAATAGCCATGGGAAAGCCTGGGTTCAGATCTTTTCCAAGCTCGCCTGTCCTAGGGAAGCTCAAAGGAAGCATGATACCCTGGGCTTTACAGAAGAAACAAGAAATCCACATGGCCAAGGGCTGTCGGAGACGAGCTGCCAGGGCTGCCATCCCCATGAGACTCACTAGCTGCATCTTCCAGAGGTGGGTGACAAGGATCAGGTCTCATCCTGACAACAAGGTCAGACGCAGGAAAGGCGAGGAGCACCTGGAGAAGCCACAGCAGCTCTGTGCCTACAAGAGAATGCAGGCCCTGCCCCCCTGCAGCAGCCAAGGAGAAAGTTCTTCAAGTCCACTGGATGTGGACAGCGTCTTAAGTGTTCTTTCTCCGGGCATGGCTGGGGAATCTCTGGACAGAGCTGGTGCTGAGCTCGTGCACAGCTGGCCTGAGCCCACACCTAAGCAGCTTCCAGCTGGGGCTGGGGCTCCCCCAGGAGTGGGTTATCAGCTCCCACCACCCCTCTCTGGTCATTTAGTGACTCATGTAGACAGGCCAGGAAGGTGAAGAAGACCAGGGATAGACTGGCCAAGGCCTTGCAGACAGACAGGCTGGCCAGGGAGGCAGACAGAAATGCTAAGGAGTATATGAAGTGGAGGAGGAGGGGGCGCTGAGAAGCTGTGGGGTGTGGCCTTGGTTGGGGGAGTCAGTGAGAACAGTCCTGGGTTTTAGGTCCCTATCTTTTAATGCCCGTCCTCTTTGCTACTATGAATTGTCACACTTTCTCCTTCCCCACCTGTTCTTTATTAAAAGCATTTAAATGGGGAAAAAAAAAAAAAAAAAAGAAAGTGATTTCATTTACAATAATACCAAACAGAATAAAATGGTTAAAATAAATTTAACAAAATTCATTAGTTATGTTAATATGATATGAATTCATTTATTAGTGTGAGACTTGTGCAATAAAACCTACAGATGTTTTTGAAATAAATTATAGAAGACCTAAATAAATGAAGGATATACCATGTTCATAGACTGGAAAACTTAATTTCATAAAGATGACACCTCAAATTGATCTACAGGTTCAAAGTAATCTCTAAAAAATCCCAGCTGGATTTTTTTTTTCCAGAAATTGACAAACTAGCCCTAAAATTTATAGGGAAATATAAGGGACTAGAATAGCCAAGAAGATTTAGAGAAAGAACACAGTTGAAGGACTCAAACTTCCCAATTTCAAAGCTTACTACAAAGCTAAACTTATTAATGGTGTGATACTGACACATAGACATACATATAGATCAAGGGGATTGAACTGAGAGTTCAGAAATAAGTACATACATTTATGTTTATCTGATTTTTTTATGAGAGTGCCAAAACAATTCAATGGGGGAAAAAGTAGTCTTTAAAACAAATGGTGCTGCACAAATGGATATCCACAATGCAATATAGTGAAGCTAGACTCCTACTTCACACTATAGACAAAGATAAACTCAAAACAGATTAAAGACCTAGATGTAAAAACTAAAACCATTGAATTCTTAAAATAAAACCTATGTGTAAACCTTCATGGCCTTGTATTAGGTAACAATAGTTTCTCAAATATGACACCAAAAGCATAAGTAAAGAAAGAAAAGTAGATATATTAAACTGTATCAAAATGTAAAATGTTTGCGCTTCAAAGGATACGATCAAGAAAGTAAAAATATGACATACAGCATGGGAAAAAAGTATTTGCAAATCATGCATTTCTTAAAGGTCTAGTATTTAGAATATATAAACAATGCTTGCAACTCAAGATCTAAAAGACAGAGTCATAATTTAAAATGGGCAAGAGATTTGAATAGACATTTCTCCAAAGAAGAGATAAAAACAACAAACACAGGAAAAGGTGGCCATTGAGATTACTCATTAGAGAGATGCAAATCAAGAACATAATGAGACACCACTTCACACGCATTAGGATGGCAATAATAATAATCAATCACAAGTGTGAATGGGGAGGTGGAGAAATTTGAACCCTGATACATAGCTGATGAGAATGGAAAACGGTGCAGCCACTATGGAAAAGAGTTTTGCAGTTTCTCAAAACGTTAAACACAGTCACATGCTGCATAATGACATTTCAGTCAATGATAGACTGTGTGTAGGTGGGCCCAAAGGACTATAATGGAGGTGAATAATTCCTATTGTCTGGTGATATCGTAACACAACACGTTACTCATGGACTTGTGATGATGCTGGTGAAAACAAATTTACTGCACTGCCAGCCAGACAAAAGTATAGCATACGCAGGGCTGGGCGCGGTGGCTCATGCCTGTAATCCCAGCACTTTGGGAGATCGAGACGGGTGGATCACTTGAGGTGAGGAGTCGGAGACCAGCCTGACCAACATAGTAAAACCCTGTCTCCACTAAAAATGCAACAATTAGCCAGGCATGGTGGTGTGTGCCTGTAATCCCAGCTATTCTCCAGACGGAGGCACAAGCATCGCTTGAACCTGGCAGGCAGAGGCTGCAGTGAGCTGAAATCACATCACTCCACTCCAGCCTAGGTGACAGAGCAAGACTCTCAAAAACAAACAAAAATGTTAACTGCAAAACAGCCTCAGGCATGTCCTTCAGGATGGATGTATCCTTATCATTAAGCAATGGGTGACTGTACAGTGTTACCCATTGACCAAGAAATTTCACACCTAGGTATACAGTGAAAGGTATTGACCAGATTCAGTGGCTCATGCCTATAATCCCAGCATTTTAGGAGGCCGAGGCGGGAGGATTGCTTGAGCCCAGGAGTTTAAGACTAACCTGGGTAGCATGGCAAGACCTCATCTCTACAAAAATTGAAATTAAAATATTTGCTGGGCATGGTGGTATGCACCTGTGGCCCCAGCTACGCAGGAGGCCAAGGTGGGAGGATCACTGGAGCCCAAGAGTTTGAGGCTGCAGAGAGCTGTTTTCATACCACTGCACTCCAGTCTGGGTGACAGAGTGAGACTCTGTCTCAGAAAAAAAAAGAAAGAAAAAGAAAATAAAACAATTGCAGACATATGTCCAGAAAGAAATTTACAAACTTTGTACACAAATGTTCACAGCAGCATTCATTATTCATAATGGAAAAAAATTGGAAACAAGCCAAATTTCTATCAATTGGTGAATGGACCAAAAAACTGCAGTGGAATATTATTTAGCCATGAAAAGGAATGAGCTACTGATACATGCTACAAAATGGATGAACTTGAAAAATCCATGCTACAGACACCAGACACAAAAGGCCTCATGTTGTATGATTCCATATGTGTGAAATGTCCAGCACTGGCAGATCCATAGAGACGGAAAGTAGGTTAGTGGTTGTCAGGAGCTGAGGGTGAGGGGCTGGGGGACAGAGAGTAACAGCAGTGGGTGTAGGTTTGTTTCTGGAGTCATGGAAATGTGGAGTTAGTGGTGATGGCTGCACAACTTTGTTAGTATATTAAAAACCACCGAATTGCCCACTTTAAGAGCACATTTCAAGTTTTGTGAATTACATCTGAAATACAGATTTTTGAAAATGAAGGCATAACAAGGATTTTTTTTGGACAAAACTAAGTGAGAGATTTTGTCAACAATAGACCTGCATCAAGCAATATATGACAGTGAGTTTTTCAGGTAAAAGGAAAATAATTCCGGATAGGAAGCATCTCTAGGTGCTGTAGGGTGAAATGAAGCACAACAGAAAGTCCTCTAAATATATTAATTAGGCCGGGTGTGGTGGCTCACGCCTGTAATCCCAACACTTTGGGAGGTAGAGGCGGGTGGATCACCTGAGGTCAGGAGTTCGAGACCAGCCTGACTAACATGGCGAAACCCAGTCTCTACTAAAAATACAAAAAATTAGCCTGACATGGTGGCACACACCTATAGTGCCAGCTACTGGGGGAGGCTGAGGCAGAATTGCTTGAACCTGGGAGGCAGAGGTTGCGGTGAGGTGAAGTTGCAACACCGCACTCCAGCCTGGGCGACAAAATGAGACTCTGTCTCAAAAAGTAAATCTATAAATATATGAATTCCTATGATTATTAATTGCTTAACATACTAATGATATAACGACCATGAAACCCCAAAGGTAAGAAGAGGTGAATAAAGTTAAAGGCTATCGTACAAGAGGACTTCAAAAACTTCATAAAAAATGGAATTAAAAGATAACAATGAAAAAATAAACTCTATTTCTCAACATAAATTCAATCAAGGTCAAGACACTTTTGTAAGTGATGATAGCAGGTATTTAGTTCATCTCTAAAGAACTGGGGAGTCCTGGGAATGAAACCATATCAATGCGGTCTTTTTTACATTATTAACTCAAGCAAAATGGGTGATCTTTAAAGATTAGGAAACAAAAAGAAGTCAGAAGGAGCCAAATGGGAACTTTAAGGTGGATGCCTGATTTCTCATGGAAACTCTGTAAAATTGCCCTTATTTGATGAGAAGAATGAGCAGGAGCATTGCTATGGGGGTGGGCTCTCTTGTGACACTTTCCTGGGCATTCTTCTGCTAAAGCTTTGGCTAATTTCATCAACACACTCTCCTAATAGGCAAATGTTATTCTTTGGCTGTCCAGAAAGTCAACAAGCAAAATGCCTTGAGCATCCCCAAAACATGTTGCCATGGCTTTCTCTCTTGACCCGTCTGCCTTTGCTTTGGCTGAACCTGGGAGCCATTGCTCTGTCTTCAGGATGAACTGGTAAAGCCACGTTTAATCTTCTATTACAATAATGTGAGGAAATGCTTCTGAATCTTGATCCCATTTGTTTAAAATTTCCGTGGAAGTTTCTGCTGTTGTCTGCAGCTGATCTGTGCACAATGGTTTTGGCACCCAGTGAGTGGGAAGTTTGCTCAACTTGAATTTTTCAGTCAGAATTCTGTAACCTGAACTGAGTTGAGAGGTCTATGACGTTGGCTATTGTTTGGGCTGTTAATCATTGGTCCCTTCAGTTAAGGAATGAACAAGATGAATGCTTCCTAACAAATTGATGTGGATGATCTGCCACGGAGGGCTTTATCTTCATCATTGATTTCGCCATTCTTCCACCCAAGTTTCACCATAAATTTGATGTTTGTTCCTGCTTCAATTTTAGCAGAATTAATGTTGCAATGATAGGGGCTTTTTTTTCAAGCGGATGCCTTATCCTTCTTAGTGTCTCAAACTAGATCCTGTTTACACATGCTATAGCAAGTTAGTACAAGTTTATTTTGGTGCCAAAAAAGTTGAACTTCATGCATAGTTTTTTCATAATCTGAGTTTTCATGAACTTTTGGAAGAATTCATATTGCATAAGAAGTGATAAACTAATAAAGTAAATCCTAATAATAATAATGAGTATGCACGTTATAATCTCTAAGATAAGCACAAAAAGAATTATAAACGAAAGTATAATGAACAAACTAATAGGAAACATGGAATAATCATCTTTAAAACTTGATTTTCTACACAATAGAGCAAAGAAGAAAAAAGAAGAAAGCCTAGATAGGTTAAAAAAAGAAAACAAATAGCAAGATGGCAGACATAATCTCAGACACAGCTGTGCTTTCATTGATGTCTGAAATAAAAGACAATCTTAATACCAAAGCTTGACATTAGAGGAAAGTAGAATTACAGGTCAATCTTTCCCATAAATAAGATGGAAAATATCTGAAACAAAATATTAACAAATCAAATCTAATAATATGTAAAAAATAGATAACTTATTATCATATGGGTTTATTTCAGGAATATAAGGTTAGTATAACATTTGGAAACCACAATCAACTTCACCACATTAACAGAATAAAGATGAAAATTTATATTATTATATAATAAGTTCAGAAAGCACATTTAATAAATTGCAACACACATTCATGATTTTTAAAACCTGTCAAAACAGCAGAAATAGTTTTCTTTAATTAAGATTACACACACACACACACACACACACACACTATACATAGCCAACATTATCCTCAGTTGTGAAATATTGAATACTTTCTCCATAAGGTCAGGGCAAAAACAAAAACATCTTATACTAGAGGTACTACTTAACATAATAAAGGTAGAAAAATAAAATTTTAATTTATAAAGATTAGAAAACCGTGTGTTTAAATTACAAAAGAAATGATGAACCAGAAAAATCCGTGATCCTCAACAAATAAACTATTAGAATAATAATTGTTAAATAACTGAAGAAGAGCTCAATATACAAATCTATTGTATTTCCAATGATCAGCAAAATTGACAAAACAGTTAAATTTAAAAAAAAGAGAAGACTCGAATTAACTAAAATTAGAAATAGAGGAGACATTGCAACTGATTCCACAGAGATAAAGATTCTAAGAGACTACTATGAACAATGACATGCCAACAAGTTGGATATTTCAGAAAAATTAATAAATTCCTATACATATTCAACCTACCCAGACTGAATCATGACAAAATAGGAAATCTAAACAGACCTAAACTAGAAAGGAGATTGAATCAGTAATTAAAAAAATTAAAAAAAAAAAAGCCCTAGCCCAGATGGCTTCATTAGAGAATTCTAGCAAATATTTAAAGAATCAACACCAATTCATCCCTAACACAAAAAATTGAACAGAAGTAAACACTTCCAAACTTATTTTATGAGGCCCCAGTATCAAAGCCAGACAACGATGCAGGAAAACAAAACTATAGACAAATACTCTTGATGAATACTGATGCAAAAATCCTCAACAAAATGCTAGCAAGCCAAATTTAACAACACATTAAAAGGCTATAGGATTTATCTGCAGAATGCAAGGATAGTTACAAAAATCAGATAAATGTAATACATTAGACTTATAAGACCTGAAACTATAAAACTCCTAGAAGAAAACATATAGGAAAATCTTCATGAAATTGGAATGAGCAATGATTTCTTGTATAGGATACCAGAAGCACAGGCAACAAAAGCAAAAACAGATATATGGGACTATGTCAAACTTTAAAACTTCTGTTCAGCAGAAGAAATCATCAACAGAATCAAAAGGCAACCTATGAAATGGGAGAAAATATTTGCAAACTGTACATCAGATAAGGGATTAATATCTAGAATATACAGAAAATTCCTCCAACTCAATAACAACATAAAAACAAATAACTCAATTTAAAAACCACCAGGTGTGGTAGCTCACACCTGTAATTCCAGCATTTTGGGAGGCCGAGGTGGGGGGATCACCTGAGGTCAGGAGTTCAAGACCAGTCTGCCCAACATGATGAAACCCCATCTCTACTAACAAAAATTAGCCAGGCATGATGGCGGGTGCCTGTAAGTCCAGCTACTCAGGAATCTGAGACAGGAGAATTCCTTGAACCCGGGAGGTGGAGGTTGCAGTGAGCCAAGATTGCACTACTGCACTCCAGCCTGAGTGACAGAGCAAGACTCTGTCTCAAAAAAAAAAAAAAAGGATAAAGGCCATGAACAGATATTTTCCCAAAGAAGATCAGTAAATGGCCAGTAGGCATATGAAAATATCCTCAACATAACTAATCATCAGAGAAATATAAATCAAAACTACAGTGAGATATCACCTTGCACCTGTTAGGATGGTCATTATTAAAAAAAAAAGAACAAGTGGTGGTGAAGATGTAAGGGTTGAAACCCTTGTGCACTTTTAGTGGGTTTGTAAAATAATGCAAAATTTCTTAATTTTTTTTTAAATTAAAAAATAGAAGTACCAAATATAGATCCAACAGAAATAAAACAGCATCTTTGTACACTCATGTTTACTGCAGCATTATTTATAATAGCCAAGATGAACAAGTAACCTAAATTTATTGATAGATGACTGAATAAAGAAAATATAGTATATACATAATGGAATATTATTTAGCCTTTAAAAAGGAGGAAGTCCTGTCATATGTTACAACATGGATACATCCTGAGGACATTATGTGAAGTGAAATAAACCAATTGCAAAAAAACAAATACTATACTGTATCTACTTATATGATGTAGCTAAAGTAATCAATCTCATAGAAACAGAAAGTGGAATGGTGGTTGCCAGGGACTTGGGGAGGGAAAAATGAAGAATTGTTCAACGGGTATAGAGTTTCACCTATGCAATATGAAAAAGTTCTAGGTATCTGTTATAAACCAATGTGCATACCATTTACAATATTGTACTGTACATCTAAAAATTGTTGAGAGTAAAAGAAATCTACTGGTTAATAAAATCCAAGCCTGGAACACTGTACTTTGCATTATAATACTCTCTCTTTTTAGATTAGCAGAGGAAAAGATCCATAAACATCACAAAAGCAAAGAAAGGCAGGAAGCCCTCAACTGATGGTCAGATGAAGTGGGCTGGGTTTGATAGCTATTTCTTTCTACATCTGGAACTTTAGCTTTAAAAAGTGTTAAATAAAATTGTAAAGTATAAAAACTCATTATATTTCTATGCACTAAGAACAATCAAGAAATTTTAAAATTATGCAGTTTACATCAGCATCAAAAAATCAAATATCCAAGAAGGAATCTAATGAAAGATGTACAAAACTTTTTTTTTTTTTTTTTCAGATGGAGTCTTGCTCTGTCACCCAGGCTGGAGTGTAGTGGTGCAATATCTGCTCACTGCAACTTCTGCCTCCCAGGTTTCAAGCAATTCTCCTGCCTCAGCCTCCCAAGTAGCTAGGATTACAAGCATGCACCATCACGCCCAGCTAATTTTTGTATTTTTAGTAGAGATGGAGTTTCACCACGTTGTCCAGGCTGGTCTCAAACTCCTGACCTCAAGTGATCCACCCACATTGGCCTCCCAAAGTTCTGGGATTACAGGTATAAGCCACTGCACCTGGCTGATGTACAAGACTTCTACACCGAAACCTACAAGACATTACTAAGAAAAATTAAAGAAAATATAAATAAGTGGAGGTACATACTATGTTCATGGATTGGAAAATTTAATGTTTTAAGGATGCTAGTTCCCTCCAAATTGAACTAAACTTTAATAAAATCCAAAATTTCAAAGAAAAAATATCCCCACCCAGCAAGATTTTCTTTGGTGGAAATTGATGAGGTAGTTCTAAAATTTATATAGAAATGCAAAGGACTGAAAATAGTTTAGAAAATTTTGAAGAAGAATGTCAAGATTTATTAAGTAATTTAGAAAGTATGGCATTGTTGCAAGGAAAAACAAACTAACCAATAGGAAAGAATAGAAACAATAGGGATAAAGTCATGTATTCAACCACTTGATTTCCAGTAATTCACCAGTGCAAGGCAGTAGGGAGAAAATAATATACCATCATTTTTCTTAAATGATGGTATATTAATTGAATATTGATATGAAAAAAATAAACCTTGACCCCTGACTTACACCATACAGAAAAATAACTATAGATAGACTGTAGACCTAAATTTGGAAGGTAAAACAATAAATTATCTAGAAAAAAACAGGATAATATTTTTATCACCTTATTGTAGGCAACACTTCTTAAGAACACATTGAAAGCTCTGGCCATAAAGAAAGACTGATAAACTTCATTAAAATTAAGAATTTTTGTTGCTCCAAAGTTTCCATTAAGAAAATGAAAAAGAAACTGAAAGGGGAAGAGGGAAAGAATTATATATACATATATAATTATATATACATATAAAGAATTATACATACATACACATATATATAATTATATATACATATAAAGAATTATATATACATACATAATTATATATACATATATACATATATAATATTTATTATAAATTTGCATATATATGTAAATTTATAATAAAATATATACAATTTTTTACTTATAAAAATAAATCTATAAATATTTTTTAAATATATATATATATATATATATATATATATATATATATATGTAGAGAGAGAGAGAGCAACACAAACATTCTGGCAAGAGTGTAAATTGACAAAATCACTATGGAAAACTTCTGCTAAGCAGAGACTCAACATTTCTGTTTCCAAGTTATATAACCAAAGAGAAATGCAACCATATGTGCACAAGCAGACATGTACCAGCCTGTTCATAGCAGCATTATTTACAACCTTCCCACACTGGAAAGAACCCAAGTTCTTGGTTTCCCTGTATCTTTTTTCTGTCACATGATTGAGGAATGGGGTCCGTCTAGTTCCTCAAGTCAGCCATTCTCTCCAATGTGACCCAGGTGGGGACACAGAGCTGAAAGTGAAAGGTGGGGAGTGTGGTAAAAGTAAAATGATCCTCTTTCCCATAGGGATCACAAAGAAATGAAGTGGGTGAAGAGGGACTCCCCAGAAGTGCCAGGAATAGGAGCCAACAGGTCACCAGAAGAGGAAGTGTTAAGGCGGAGGGACTTCCCGAGGGGGAACACAGAAGAAAGAATGCCTAAGGTTATCCCAGGTCTGCAAGGACTTCTGCCTACCTGCTCTCCTGCTGGTCCTCCTCTCTGACCTTCCTGCTATAGCTATAGGGCTGTGATTCCTCCAACTCCATTCTCACTCCAACCATGTCATTCCACGGCTCTCTGTTGCCCACAAGAGAAAACTCCAAATTCCTTGTCTGGTATTCAAGGC
Organism: Plecturocebus donacophilus; assembly: GCA_004027715.1. Classification (NCBI taxonomy): domain Eukaryota; kingdom Metazoa; phylum Chordata; class Mammalia; order Primates; family Pitheciidae; genus Plecturocebus; species Plecturocebus donacophilus. The sequence continues at coordinate 28,845 of PVKP010010617.1, forward strand.
ATTTCAGGATCTAGCTCCCAGTATTCATTCTGGGCTTCAGGCTCATCAGACCACTGACAGCCTCACCAAATTGACCCATTCACTTGGCTTCTACACCTATGCACATGCTGTTTTAGCCACTGGAACTCTGTGCCCTTTTTGGCTGTCAGCCTCCTACTTAGTTTTCAAAATTCAAATGGCAGCTCCTCTATCAATCTTTGACCTCTCCAAAGAGCATGAGTCACTCCTTCCTCTGGGGTCCACCCTCCACATAGCACATAGCTCACAGTGTTTTCGTCTACATTCTGGGCACCATCTAGGCAGGAATAGTATGTCTCTTGGTTACTGCTGAATCCCCAGTGACTAACCAGTGTCTAACACACAGTGGGTGCTCAAAACATTTGCTACACGAGTGACTACATGAAAGGAAATGCTTTCTGTGGGAACGACTTGTGAACAAATATTACCCTCAGTGTTAAAACTTATGTAGACTTGTAGACTGTACACTCCTAGGTTAAATCTTACCCTTTTTGACCCCTTTTTCTGAAGTTCAGGGGATTGAGAGCCTCATGTATTTGGTGAGGATAAAAGTTTTGTTGTTGCTGTGTTTTTTGTTTTTTTGTGTTTGTTTTTGTTTTTTGAGATGGAGTCTTGTTCTGTTGCCCAGATTAGAGTGCAGTGATGCAATCTCAGCCTGGGTTCAAGTGAGTCTCCTGCCTTAGCCTCCCATATAACTGGGATTACAGGCATGGGACACCACACCTGGCTAATTTTGTATTTTTAGTAGAGACGGTGTTTCCCCATGTTGCCCAGGCTGGTCTCGAACTCCTGACCTCAGGTGATCCACCTGCCTTGGCCTCCCAAAATACTGGAATTACAGGTGTGAGGCAAGACTCCTGGCTGAGGATAAAGGTTGTAATGCTTCAACCTTTTTTCCCTGTCAGGGCCTTTGCACATGCCATTCCCTCTGCCTAGAATGCTTTTCCCCCAGCCTCCTTTCTCATCCTCAGGTTTCAAGTCAGTGCTGCCTCTCCAAAGAGGCCATCCGCCCTGTCTGATCTGGGTCTACACCACAGATCTCTGTACCCACATCCCTTAGTTTGTCTCCTTCATAGCAAGTGTAATATGAGGAATAGTTTTATAAATGTCTCTGTGTATGCATTTATAATTTGCTTCTCTACTGAAGCATAAGCTCCCAGAGGTTGGGTAATTGACCTATTTTGTTCAGCACAGTATCCCTAATGCAGAGAAGGGGACCTGGAACACAGTATGTGCTCAATAAGTAGCTGAAGAACAATGGTAAATGAATGAATGAAAATGAATGAATGAATGAATGGTGCTAAGGATTGAGGCAGCTCCTGAGAGGTCCTGATTTCCTCATCAGCTTCCTCACTGTCTGCAGGAACTTCCCCACAACTCCATCTCAGGCAACACCCTCCGCTCCAGGAGTGTGAATAATCACGACTAATGTCCTCAGATTAGTAAAAAGGAACTTTCAAAGGACAGTGGGCTGCCCAGGGTCACACAGAGAGCTCTCATCTCAGTGAGTTCTCAGGCTGGGGAAGAACCAGCCGGGTGCCCCTGGATCAGAAAGGAGACTCTTATCACTCACTCACAGTGGGAACTTGGCTGTGTCTCTGCCTTTCTCTGAGCCTCAGCTTTCCTCATCTGTGCAATGGGGGCAGCAGGCTTAGCCCGGCTGAGAAGTGTGAGGCTGGGTAGCGTGCTTAGTGTTAGGGGTTAGGGTTAGTTGCTTTCATCTTTTTTTTTTTTTTGGCCAATGGCAAGGGGTGGGTTATGGGTGTCTGAAGACAGGTATGTTGGGGACCTCAGGCTTACAGCTTAATCAGTAGAAGCTGAAAGGGCTTTCCCTTCCCCAGCTCGTGCAACCTGAGGCTGTGCGACCTCTCAGCCTACCTCTGTCTCCTAGCCAGGCAGTAAATATTAGCTCCAGCAATCTTTCCCTCCTGGCACTTCTTCCAGCCTGTGCAACCTCTCCTAGCTGAGGAGCATGAAATCCCAGTCCCAGCCCCCGCAGCCCCTGCTCCCCACCCCCACTGCCTATGCAACCTCGATCTCCCTGCAAGCCCTGTCATCCCATGCAGCCTTGCCCAACCTTGCAACTTCTCAGCCCCTGCAGCCAGATCCCACTCCAGCTCCCTCTCCTCCAGCCCAGGAGGGGCTGAGTGTAGAGCAGTGGAAGGGGACTTTGAACTGTGACAGCTAGAGGCCACGAGGTGGAGGCGGGGCTGGCCACCCACCCTCTCTCACCCTCAGTCCCCAGCAGCCCCGTCGGCCTGCCCTGGCCCTGGCCATAGAGGACTGGTGTTACTGATTCATTCTGGGGAAAGTTGGCAAGCCCTCGTCCTAGTCAAGCCCACTTGGCAGATGAGGAAAAGAAGGCCCAGAAAGGCTCGTGTTCACACAGCGAGCGACAGCCTAGGCCTGAGCCGGGAGCCGGGTTGGAGCACTTACCCTACTTCCCTGGGGACAATTCGGGGTGAGGGGCGGAGGTGGCCAGATCCTTCCTGGGGGCTGCAGAGACCAGTAGGCTGGGTTCCAGACACAGATGTCCTGGGCAGTCGGGGGCCCTCCATGGGGCCCCTGCCCCCCAGCCTGGGGAATATTCTCAGGTCGTTACAGAAGTTCCAAATTTACTCAGAGGTCTCATCTGAGCTGTCATAAAAAGTCCCTTTGGCCTGGAGCCAGGGCAGGGAGTGGGGGTGGTGGCACCTGCGAGCCAGGGGTGGGGGTGGGTTTCTCCCATTGCCCCTCCCCTTCCCCCTCACTTGTCGCGGGGCTCTGGAGGGCAGATAAGGAGGGCATGTGAGGAAAGGGCTGCGAGGGTGAGAAGACCCTCTTTCTGGAGGAAGCACCTGTTCCTCTCTCTTCACTGCTTCCTTCTAGATGGTTCCCTGAGTGACCCTAGAAAATCCCCATCCCGCTCTGAATCTCAGTTTCCCCATCTGTAAAACGGATAAGCAGAATCATCGTAAGAGCTCTCATTTATTGAGGTCTGATATATGCCAATATGACCAATATTTACGATTTTTATTTTGTTAACTGTATTTTCATAGCTCAAAGCAAAGAGCTTTTAAATATTTAAAGTAAAACATAGGCCAGTAACAGTGACTCATGCCTGTAATCCCAGCACTTTGGGAGGATGAGGTGGGCAAATCACTTGATCCCAGGAGTTCGAGACCAGCCTGGCCAACATGGTGAAACCCCATCTCTACTGAAAATACAAAAATTAGCAGGGTGTGGTGGCAGGTGCCTGTAATCCCAGCTACTCTGGAGGCTGAGGCAGGAGAATCGCTTGAATCTGGGAGGTGGAGGTTGCAGTGAGCCGAGATCATGCCACTGCACTCCAGCCTGGGTGACAGAGTGAGACTCTGTCTCAAAAAAATTTTTTTGAAAAAGTAAAACATAATAGCAGCCACTTCTCATGAGCCACCTGTGCCCAGCTCTTTTGCCTTCGTCATCACACTGGCTTTGTCTCTCCGTGCACCCCGGAGCTTCGGGACCTAGGGAGGTGCCTGGACCATGGCGGATATTCAGTAACAACAGGCCAATGAAGGCCTGTGCCTGTCCGCATGGAAACAGACCTAAGACAGTCATCCTTACTCCTAGACCCACTCTTACAGGTACAGCAACTGAGCTGCAGAGAGGGCAAGTGGCTTCCTCAAGGTCATACAGGCACTAAGTGGTGGAGCTGGGACTTGAACCCAGCTCTGGCCAGTTACACAGCTCAAAGTCACAAGGGGTGGTGTGCTTGGAAGCCAGGTCCAGTGCCCCTACCTGACCATGGGGACGCCTTCCCAGTTGTGTAGAGAAGGGCCCTGCGTTTGCCTGTGAGGATGCTGAAGGCGCTAGCTCCCCTCTCTGGCTGTGAAAGGAACGGATACCCCTCCTTTCTTTCATTCATTTATAAGGCACCCGGGTGGTCCTGATGCTGCAAAGAAGTAGGTTCTTCCCAGAGCTTCTGGTGACCGGCTTTGTCTTGAATGGGCCTCCTCCTTTGGCATCCACCCCCAACTTTACTGCCCACAAGCCCCTACCAGCTCTAACCTCCACCTCCCTGCTCCTTCTCCTGGCCTGAAGCCAGCATCGCTGGGCAGCAGGGAGCCTACAGTCTGAGCTCCGGGCTGTCTTTGTCTTGCAGTCCCACCTCTCCTGGGCCTGGATCCTGGCCACCTCCTATCACAAGGGCTCTTAGCTATCTCCACTGCAGGACTAAGGATCCGGACAGCCTGCTGGCAGTGGAGCGGGCAAGACAGGGGCATCGTGGAAGCCACAGTGGGGAGTGGGGGCAGGGCCTCTCCTCTGGGGGCTGCGCATCCCGTGGGAATGAATGCCCAGCCATCCCCATCCAATGCTGCTTCTCAGAAGCCACCCAGAACCACGAGTCTTGTTTACATGCTATTCTATCTGCTAGGTATCTAGCAGATGGTGGCCTTGTTGTCCTACAGACTGGCATCCAATCCCAGCTCCATGTCATCTGGGTCACAGTTAACCTGGGCCAAGGTTGTTCCCACTAAGCCTCACTCTCCTCATCTGTGAAATGGGCTGAATGACGCTACCCACTTCACCTGGTGAGGACTATGGGAGACCCTTAAGTGCCTACAACATGGTGAGTTGGCACTGGGGGGGACCAGAGCCAGGTGGCTGGGGTAGGTGGGACCACAGCAGCCTGAGGGTGTCCCTCAATCTGTCACTCTTGGAGTCTGGCCCTTCCCCATGGGCTCAAGGCTCCTCATGCCACAAACTCCCTTCCCCAAAGGGAAAGGGCCAACTGGCAGCGCAGCTCTCACCCTGTTGTGCCCTGAAGACCCCACAGCCAGCTCCACAAGGATGGAGCTACCTTGGTCCCCATTTCACAGGTGAGAAAACCAAGCCTTCTCGAGGCTGGAAGCAGAGAGACTTGCCCAACTTCGCTGAGCGAGGACGGTGCGTGGCCGCGTTGTGACCTGGCAGGTTTTCCCCCACTCCACCATGTGCTTCTGAAAGTCCCACTCTCCCCCCGGGGTGGCACAGATGTCCTCTTCACAGCGGCCTCCTGGTTTTGAAGCCTCCACACCTGGCCTTCTGCCTTCACTGAGCAGAGACGTCATTCCTGTGGCAAGTCCTGAGTTCCCACTCCCCAGGGCTCCTCCACCAGGAATGTTTCCTCCTTTTCCATCCTTCAGGGCTCAGCCTCCACTGACCTCCCCACTCCCCTCTCCTCCACATGCACACTGGGTTAGCCTCTTACCATCTGACCCATTCCCCGTGCTTCACGAGAAAGATCCAGCAACCCCTCATGGGGTTACCTGGTTTGGCTGCCCAACCTGCTACAGCCTGGTTGAGTCGCCGAGGGAAAATCACTCTACCTCTCGCAGCCTCATTTGCTCATCTGTGAAATGGGCACACCAGCCTTTGTTTTGAATGACTTGGTGGAATTAAGATGGTAAAACACAGAAACTGGCACAGAATGGGTCCCATCAGGCTCTGTACCCACGCCCATCACCGCCCGACTCAGCCGCCCAGAATCGGGTGACTGACACATTATGTTTGGCCTGAAACTGGCTCTCCTTTCCCGACCCAGGGCCTTTTGGAGGCCAGTTTTCAAGACAGGGGGTCATCTCAGCCACACCCCTGCTGCTGGGCCCCTGGGCATCCTAAGCTGTGCTGAACAAGAGACTCTAGCCTCAATTCTGCCCAGCCTCACTGCCTGAACCTTCTTTGCCTCAGTGTCCCCAGTTGTGCCTGGGCATGTCCTCTGAGGCCTCCCACCATGACGCTAGATACAGCAGGCAGAGAAGGCACCCTGGTGCCAGCAGAGAACCAGGGCTGGAGTTACCTCCTGTTTCAGCGTCCTTCTCACAAGTCCATTCCGTGTTCTGGGGGCAGTCTGATGGACTTGTGCGGTGGCAGCTGGGTTCAGCGTAGGGGTGACAGATGAAGGTCTGAGAAAGCAGGCAGGGGCCGGGGGTGAGAATCCACACCCAGCCCGAGTCACCAATCAGGCTGTCATAAGACCTGTCGCTCCGATGACGGGCAGCTGGGCCTCCAGGCAGGTGTCCCGCAGAGCAGCAGATGGAGGAAGGAGACGGGAGGCAGGTCCGAGGCGGCCCCACAGGGATGCGCGGGCTGCAGACACCCACGGCTGCGTGACTGTCTGCCACACTCAGGGAGAGGCAGGCAGATGGTCCGACGCCGAACTTACGGTCACTCAGCAGAGAGACGCCAGTGGGTCTGTCCGAGGCCACTGGCTGCCACCCAGCCGCGTGTGCAGAGCGGGGAGGAAGAGGAGGATGTGGTGAGCCGCTCTCCGCCGGCCCCGCCCACCCCGCCCACCCGCAGCCGGGCCCTCGGGGAGGCAGTGAGGAGATGAGCAGGGCCTGGCGTCACAGCAGGCACCCGCTGTCACCAAAGGTGGCCTGCAAAGAAGACATTCGGGGCCATCGGGTGACACTTGCCTCTTGGGGACCTGTGACCTCATCCCCACAGGCCTCTCTGTCATGACCTATGAGGCAGGCAGACCAGAGGCGTGAAGAGGTGGCGCAGTTTGACCCGTGGGCCCAGAGTCCTCGGTGGCCGAATCCAACCCCTCAGCACAGAGAGAAGGACCAGAGCCTTGCCCAGGGTCCCACGGAAGTCCTTTTCCAGACTTTGCAAACCAGTCTATTTCTCATTCCCAAGTCTTCTGCCTAGTTGTGGGCTGAGCTTGGGACCCTCTGCTCTGGCTCGACCCCCATCCCTCTCTGCCTCTATTTCCTTTGGATCCAGCCTCCTGCTGTAGAGCTCCAGAGAGCAAGACCCACTGGGCACGTCACATCACTTCTCTGAATCCCTCACTTTGCCCATCTGTCAAATGGGGGTGCCTAGCTGTGAAGAAGAAGGCAGTCATTAACACATGGAAACTCAAGAAGAAAATAGAGAAAAGAAATTCTCAAGAGTGTTTTCATCTTGCTAACATGCCAGAAGCCCATGAGAGGGTCGGATGTTTCTGGAAGGCATTTAAGAAACCAGAGGACAAAATTGAACAAGCTCCATGCCTAGCAGTTCCAAAAGAAAGAGAGCAAGAGAATTGCTACCACCACCACCACTGCCGCTGCCACCACCATCACCACCATCTTGAATTACTTTGGTGCCTACATGATCTCACCTTATCCCACAAAGTGTGGGGCAGACAAAATTCATCCCATTTTACAGATGGAGAGACTGAGGCCCAGAGGAGTGAAACATCATACAAGCCAAGAATTGGAGCTGGGATTTGAACCTGGGTGTAATTGATTCCTAAGCTCATATCAAGCTGTGAAAATAGGGCCATACCAGGATGAAATGTCCCACGGTGGGGGGAGGCTGTTTTGTGCTGTTTTGATAACAAGGTCAGCTTGTTGAGAGCAAATTCTGACATGTGTGATGCATCATATTGTTTGCTGAGAGCAGCAGCAAGGAAAACCTAGTCAGCCCCCTAAAGCAGAAAATTGCCCCCCAAAGTGTTATAAAACAGTAACCAATATGAATATGTCTCACACCAGATGAATTAGCTCTTTGAACACAGGATATGTGACTCTTTCCTTTGTTCTCTCATAAAGAGCACTTTCTAGTTTATCTTTAGCCTATAGTGAACATACACTAGCTGCCTGGTTAGTTTACCTTTAACCAGTGAAGAACACAGAGCATCCACTTGTAAAACTTGTCACTGGAAAGTAAAGAATAAATATAGGGGTCAGAGTGTGCTCTGGGCTCTCAGCTGGGAATGCTGTGAGACCCCTGATAGCCCACCTTTTACTTTCTATCTCTGTGTCTGTTTCTTAATTCCTTCAGTGCCGCCTGGGTTGGGGTCTCCACGGCTGAGCTGGTCTTGGCATGAGCTCAGATGCACTTGGTAGCTCTCCCAGCTGACTCATTTTTGGGAATTAACTTGCTGCTGAACTTCATGACCGCTCCAGAGAAAAAAGAGAAAGCGGCTTGCTATTCTTTACTTTTTTTTCTAGCTGTTTTTGAGGAACTTGGTACAAATTCCCCTGGGGTTGATTCAAAGGATCCTGGCCCTGTGAGCTTCTCTTCCCGGTCACCAAAATGTTTTATGTTTTCTGGAGAACAAATCTTGGGAAGATGCCAGCTTTTGTTTTTCTTTCTCTTGATCTTCAGGGTGAATTCTCTGATAACATGCACTGAAATCTGCGGTGGTTGAAAGATCAGGAGAAGAGATAGGGAAAAGAGCTAATATTTGCTGAAAGCTTGCCACGTGCCAGGGTTTTAAGGACTTTAAAAATGCATCTTCTCATCTAAACCTCAGAAATACTTGAGAAGTCTGTGTGCAGTGGTGCACACTTATAATTCCAGCATGTTGGGAGGCTGAGGTGGGAGGATCGCTTGAGCTAGGAGTTTAAGACCAGTCTGGGCAACAAAGCAAGACCCTGTCTCTACAAAAAAATTAAAAAATTAAGCAGTCATGGTGGTGCATGCCTGTAGTCCCAGCTACTCTGGAGGCTGAGGTGGGAGGATCACTTGAGCCCAGGAGTTTGAGGCTGCAGTGAGCTATGACTGCAGTGCTGCACCCCAGCCTGGGCAACAGAGCGAGACCCTGTCTCCAAAAATAAAATTCTCAAAATCAAAAAGAATGAGTCTAGAAGATAGCTATCATCATCACCATTGTCCCTGTTTTACGGATAAGGAAACAGAGGCTCAGAGAGGTTAAGTGACTTGACCAAGGTCACACAGCTGATGAGTGGCAGAGTCGGGATCTGAACGCAGTCATTTGGGCTACAGAGCCCACACTCTTGTTAACTCACTACACTGTTCCTGGGTGTGTATTAAAACAAGGATATTTAATTTCTCCTCCCTCCCTTCTGCCTGCCTTCCTTCCTTACCTACCTTTTCTCTATCTACCCACCTACCTATTCACCCACTCATTCTTCTCTGCACCCACCCAGCCATTTCTTGCTTCCTCCCCCTAATATGTATTGAGCAAGCTCAGAGGGGTTAAGTAACTTGTCCAAGGTCACACAGCTTAGCTATGTCCTAGGGATAGCTCACAGACATATACACACAGTGACAGCCCCCATGGGAGCCTATATACCAGTGGAGAGAGACAGACAAAAAGAAGTAACAGACAAACTCAATGCAAACTGTACTAAATGTCATAGGAAACCAATGAGAGATCAAGGTTGTGACATTTGGGGGTAGACTAGGTGACAAGAAGGGACCAGCCATGGGGAGAACCTTTCAGGCAGCAGGATCTGTAAATGCAAAGGCACTGAGGTAGGAAAGGATGTAGCTTGCTCTGGGAACTAGAGAACAGCATGGTGGAACACAGTGAGCAAATGGGCAAACAGTAGAAGGTGAAGGCATGGAAATCACACGTCTACACCACATGGGACCTCACAGATCAGGGTGAGCAAGGTAGACTGCTCCAAAGGATGTGGTAAGTCATCACTGGAGGGTTTCATCTTTGGAGTGGCTTAATCCAGTTTACATTTTCAACTCAAGCCAGGAGTGGGGGAGTGGGTGGGATCAGCAGGGGTCACAGTCCCTTGGTGCTTAAAAAGTAGATGCAATTTGGAGCTGGAAATTTACCAACTGCCAGACCCATGTCCATTGGGGTGAACATGAGTCCCCTCAAAAATAGACGTGTGGTCCTTTGAGGGGTCCTCTGGGTCTGTAAATGTCTCATAAGCAGGGCCCTTATGCCCTGGGAGGAGGGTGCAATAGAATCTCTGTGGCACTCCCACCATGCCTCAGTACTCATAGCTGGTCAGTGGGAGGAAGTGGTCACATTTGCATTTCAGCCAAGGGGCCTCCTGGGAAAAAATAATTGACACACCCCCTCCCTCAACCCATTTCCTCTTTTTTATTTTTAAGAGCTTTATTTAGCTATACTTAACATAAACTTGAGCCACTGTAAGTGTATAGTCCAGTGATTTTTAGTGAACTTATTGAATTGTGCAATTACAACCACGATTCAATTTTAAAACAATCCCATCACCCCCAAAAGATTCCTTGTGCCTGTTTGGTGTCCATCTCCATTCCCATTCACAGGGGCACTCGTCTACTTTATGTCTCTACTGCTTTTCCTTTTTCTTTTCTAGGCATCTCATATCAATATGTCATCTTTCGCATTTAGTTTATTTCACTCAACATCACATGTTTGAGGTTCAGCCATGTTGTAGCATGTGTTGGTATTGCAAGTATCTAAAAATCCATTTTTAGGCCAGGCATGGTGGCTCATACCTGTAACCTCAGCACTTTGGGAGGCCAAGGTGGGCGGATCACTTGAGGTCAGGAGTTTGAGACCAGCCTGAACAACATAGTAAAACTCCGTGTCTACTAAAAGTACAATAATTAGCCTGGTATGTTTGCACACACCAATAGTCCCAGCTACTTGGGAGTCTGAGGCAGGAGAATTGCTTGAACCTGGGAAGTAGAGGTTGCAGTGAGCAGGGATAGTGCCACTGCACTCCAGCCTGGGAGACAGAGCAAGACTCCATCTCAAAAAAAGAAAAATGAATGAATATATAAATAAATTTAAATAAATAAATAATAAATATTCACTTTTATCGCTGAAGACTATTACATTGCCTAGATAGGCCACATCATTTATCCTTTCATGAAACGATGGACATTTGGTGTATGTCCACTTTTTCCTTTATTATGAGCAAGCACGCACGATATGAACACTTGCATGCAAGTTTTTGTGTAGACATGTGTTTTCAAATCTTTTGGATGTATACCCAGTAGTAAACTTCTTGAGTTGTATGATAATTCTAAGTTTAACTTATTAAGGAACTGACAAACTGTTTTTCACAGTGGCTGCACTGTATTATATTCCCAGCTGAAATGGAGAGAGATGTAGGAAGGTTCCCATTTCTCTACATCCCTGACAACATGCATTTTCTATTGGTTTTCATTACAGCCGTCGTAGAGGATGTGAAGTGGTAGCTCATTGTGGTTTTGATTTGCATTTCCCTAATGGCTAATGATGTTAAGCATCTTTTCATGTGCTTGGTAGTCATTTGTATATCTTCTTTGGAGGAATGTCTATTCAAGTCCCTCACCAAATTTTATTTTATTTTATTTTCGAGATGGAGTGTTGCTCTGTTTCCCAGTCTGGAGTGCAGTGGTGTGATCTCGGCTCATTGAAACCTCTCCCTCCTGGGTTCAGGTGATTCTTGTGCCTCAGCCTCCCGAGTAGCTGGGATTACAGGCGTGTGCCACCACACCCAACTAATTTTTGTGTTTTTAGTAGAAACGGGTTTTCAACATGTTGGCCAGGTTGGTCTTGAACTCTTGACCACAGGTGATGCACCTGCCTCAGCCTCCCAAAGTGCTGGGATTAGAGGCATGAGCCACTTGGCCTGGCCCCTTGCCAATTTTTAAATTGGATTGCTCATCATTTTTTGTTGAGTTTTAAGAGTTCTTTATTTATTATGGAAACTCACCTTTATCAGATATATGAGTTGCAAATATTTTTCCCATTCTGTGGCTGTCTTTTCACTTTTTCGATAGTGTGCTTTAATGCCAAAAATTTTTAAAAATAAATTGACTATAGATTCATGGGTTTCTTTCTGAACTCTAAGTTCAATCCCATTGATCCGTATGTCTATTCTTATGCCAGTATTATCACACTGTTTTGATTACTGCAGCTCTGCAGTAAGTTTTTTTTTTTTTTGTTTGTTTGTTTTTTTGAGATGGAGTTCTGCTCTTTTTCCCCAGACTGGAGTGCAATGGTGCAATCTTGGCTCTGCAGTAAATTTTAAAACTGGGAATTTGAGTCCTCCAACTTTTTTGTTTTTAAGGTTGTTGAGACTATTCTGGCTCCCTTGAAATTTCACATGATTTTTAGGATCAGTTTTCCTGTCTTTAAAAAAAGGCCACTGGGACTTTGATAGGAATTGTATTAAATCTATAATTGCTTTGAGGAGTACAATGCTAAATGTTTCATTACATTAACATAGAATTTAAAAAACTTTATTTAGATCTTATTTTTTTAGCAACATTTTGTAGTATTCAGTGTACAAATCTTGCACCTCCTTAGTTAAATTTATTCTTAAGTATTTTATTATTTTTGATGTTATTACAAATAGAATGCCCTTAATTTCCTTCTTGGATTGTTTATTGCTAGCATATACAAACACAATTCATTTTTGCATGTTAATCTTATACCCTGTCACTTTGCTGAATTTATTAGCTCTAACAATTTCTTTGTGGGTTCTTTAGAATTTTCCATATATGATCATGTCATCTGCGAATAACAGTAGTTTTTACTCCTTCCTTTTCGGTTTGAATGCCTTTTATTTCTTTTTCTTGCTGAATTGTTCTGGTTAAAACTTTCAGTACAGCTGGGCGCAGTGGCTCATGCCCGTAATCCCAGCATTTTGGGAGGCTGAGATGGGCGGATCACCTGAGATCAGGAGTTCGAGACCAGCCTGACCAACATGGAGAAACCCCATCTCTACTAAAAATACAAAATTAGCCAGGCGTGGTGGCGCACACCTGTAGTCCCAGCTACTTGGGAGGCTGAGGCAGGAGGATCGCTTGAACCCAGGAGACAGGGAGACAGAGGTTGCAGTGAGCCGAGATCACGCCATTGCACTACAGCCTGGGAAACAAGAGTGAGACTCCATCTTAAAAAAAAACAAAAACAAAAACCTTTCAGTACAATGTTGAATACCAATGGTGAAAGTGGGCATCCCTGTTCCTGATCTTGGGGGGAAAGTTTTCAGACTTTCACTGATTGAGTGTGATGTTAGCTTGTTAGCTGTGGGACTGCCTCCCTCCCTCCCTCCCTTCCTTCCCTCCCTCGCTCCCTCCTTCCTTCCTTCCTGACAGAGTCTTGCTCTGTGGCCCAGGCTGGAGTGCAATGACACGATCTCAGCTCACTGCAACTCCCGCCTCCTGGGTTCAAGTGATTCTCCTGCCTCAACCTCCCAAGTAGCTGGGATTACAGGTGCATGGCACCACACCCGGCTTATTTTTGTATTTTTAGTAGAGATGGGGTTTTGCCACATTGGCCAGGCCGGTCTCAAACTCCTGACCTCAGGTGATCTGCCTGCCTGAGCCTCCCAAAGTGCTGGGATTACAGGCATGAGCCACCACCGCCCAGTCCATACATTATTTTTATCATGTTGAGTTCTTTCTCATTCCTAGTTTACTGAGTGTTTTTATCTTGAATGGGTGTTAAATTTTGTCAAATGCTTTTCTGTATCAATTTAGATGATCATGTGGGTTTTCTTATTGTATTAATGTTGTGTATTCTTTTGATTTTTTTCTTCCATTCAACCACCCTTGCATTCCTGGGATAAATCCTGTTCAGTCACACTGTATAATCCTGTTAATGTGCTGTAGGACTTAGTTTGCTTGTATTTTTGTGAAATTTTATATCTATATTTATAGGGAATATTAGTCTGTAGTTTTATTTTTTTGTGGTTCTCTTGTTTAGATTTCTCTCTTGTTTTGTGGAAGAGTTTGAGAAGAGTTGATTTTAATTCTTTTTTCAGTGTTTAGCGGAATTCACCAGTGAAGCCATCTAACCCTGGACTTTTCTTCACTGTGAGGTTTTTGATTCAACTCTTTACTTGTTATATGTCTATTAAAATTTTCTGTTTCTTCTTGAGTCAGTTTTGGTATTTTGTGTTACCAAACTTTAATATCTAAGTCACCAACTATTGTATAATGTTGCTAGAAATTTTTCTATTTTGTCTAGGTTATCTAATTTGTTGGCATTCATTCACAGTACTCTCTTACGATTCTTTTTATTTCTGTATGATTTGTAGTGATGTTCCCAGTTCCATTGCTGATTTTAGTTATTTGTATTTTTTTCTTTTGCTTAGTCCAATTAAAGGTTTGTCAATTTTGTCAATCTTTTTGAAGAAATAACTCTTGGTTTCTTTCATCTTCTCTACTGATTTTCTACTATTTGTTTGTTTCCACTCTAATCTTTATTATTCCCTTCCTTCTGCTACCTTTGGGTTTCATTTGCTCTTCTTTTTTTAGTTCCTTAAAAAGTAAAGTTAGGGTATGATTTGTGATCTTTCCTTTTTTTTTTTTTGAGACAGAGTCTCTCTCTGTTGCCCAGGCTGGGCTGGAGTGCAGGGCTGTGATCTCAGCTCACTGCAACCTTCGCCTCCCAGATTCAAGCAATTCTCCTGCCTCAGCCTCCCAAGTAGCTGGGACTACAAGTGCATGCCACCACGCCAGGCTAATTTTTGGTATTTTTAGTAGAGATGGGGCTTCACCAGGATGGTCTCAATTTCCTGACCTTGTGATTCACCCACCTTGGCCTCCCAAAGTGCCAGAATTACGGGTGTGAGCCACCACACCCAACCTCTTATTTTTTTAATGAAAACATGTACAGCGACACATTTTTCTCTTAGCACTGCTTTTGCTACATCCCATAATTCCGGGTGTGTTTTTTGGTGCTTTCACTTTCATTTGCCTCTAAGTATTTTCTCATTCCCTTGTGATTTCTTCATCGATTTACTGACTGTTTAAAAATATACTATTTAATTTCCACATATTTATAAATTTTCCAGTTTTCCTTCTGCTATCGATATCTAGCTTCATTGTGATCAGAGAAGATACTTCTTATGAAGTACTATTTCAATCTTTTAAAATGTATCAAGACTTGTTTTGTGGCTTAACATAGAGTCAGTCCTGGAGAATGTTCCATGTTCACTTCATGGTCACTGTTATTGTTGGGTGGAGTATTCTCTGTGTGTCTATTACCTCTGGTTTGTGTATAGTTGTACGAGTCCCCTACTTTCTTAGTCTTCTGTCTAGATGGTCTCCAACTGTTATTGTAGAACTATCTATTCCTCTATTCAGTTCTGTCAATATTTGCTTCATATATTTTTGGGCTCTGATGTTTAATGCATGTATGGTTATAATTATTATATCTCCTTTTTTCAAGACAGAGTCTTGCTCTGTCACCCAGGCTGGAGTGCAGTGGTGCAACCTTGGCTTACTGCAACCTCCCCCTCCTGAGTTCAAGCAATTCTCGTGCCTTAGCCTCTAGAGTTGTTGGGACTACAGGTGCGCACCACCATGCCTGGCTAATTTTTGTATTTTTAGTAGAGACAGGGTTTTGCCATGTTGGCCAGGCTGGTCTTGAACTCCTGACCTCAGGTGATCCACCCATCTTGGCCTCCCAAAGTGCTGGGATTACAGGTGTGAGCCACTGCCTGGCCAATCTTCTTGACGAATTGACACATTTAGTAACATATAATGTCCTTGTTTGTCCTTGTAATAATTTTTTACTCAAGATCCATTTTATCTGACGTTAATATAGCCACCTCAGCTCTCTTTGTTTCTATTTTCATAGAACATCTTTTTCTATCCTTTCACCTTTAACTTATTTGTGTTTTTGGATATGAAGTGAGTCTCTTGTCGACAGCATATAGTTGGATCATGCTTTTTAGTCCTTCTGCCAATCCATTTTGTCTTTTAATCAGTGAGTTTAATCTGCTTCCATTTAAAGTGATTCATGATAAAAGACTTCTGCATTTTGCTATTCATTTCATTCAAGTTTTCTTTTGTTATGCAATTCCCTCATTACTACCTTCTCTTGTATTGATTAATTTTCTTCTGGTGTACCATTCTGACACCCTCCTCTTTCTTTGCTGTATAATTTTGGTTATTTGCTTAGTGGTTACCCTGAGGTTTACACCTAAAAGGAAATTTATAACAGGATAGTCTGAATCGATAACAACTTGGTTTAAATAGCAATACAAAAACTCTGCTCCTGTACAGCTCCCTCTGCTCCACCATACTCCTATCCCTCCCTGCCCCTCTTTTGCTGTCATTGTCACAAGCTACATCTTTATGCATCATGTGCTCATTAACATAGATTTATAATTTTTTCATAAATAATATAGGAAACAAAAAGAGGAGTAATAAGCCAAAAATATAATAATGCTTTTTTGTTTTTTTTATATTTACCTTTACTGGTGTTCTGTATTTATTCATATGGCTTTGAGTTACTTTCTAGTGTCCTTTTATCTCAACGTCAAAGAATCTCTTTAGTGCTTCTCATAGGGAAAGTCTCCTAGTGATAAATTACCTTCCTTTTTTTTCAGTCTTCAAAGTTTAAATTTCTTAGTCATTTTGGAAAGATAGTGGTGCCAGATAAAGAATTCTCAGTTGGGAGATTTCTTTCCTTCAGCACTTTAAATATATCATCCTTCTGCCTTCTGACCTTGTGGCCTCTGATGAGACTTTGGTCATTAATCTTATTGAGGAACCCTTGTATGTGACAAGTTACTTCTCTCTTGCTGGTCTCCAGATTCTCAATTTATCTTTCAACAGTTTGATTTTAATGTGTCTTGGTGTAGATTTCTTTGGTTTTATCCTAGTTGGAGTTCACTGAGCTTTTTGGATGTATATATTCATACCTTTCATCAAATTTTGGAAATGTTTGGCCTTTATTCAAATATTCTTTCTGGCCTTTTCTTTCCTCTCCTCTAGGATTCACATAATGCATGTGTTTATGCACTTAATGGTGTGTCATAGGTCTCTCAGGGTCTGTCTGTTTTCCTTCTTTTTTTTTCTTTATGCTCCTCAGACTGGATGATTTCAATTTAGCTCTAAATTTATTGATTCTTTCTTCTGCCTACTCAAATCTGGTGTTGAAGCCCTCTAATACATTTTTCATTTTGGCCATTACATCTTGCAGGCCCAAAATTATTTGGTTCTTTTTAATAATGTCTAGCTTTTATTGATATTCTCTACTTGTTCACACATAGTTCTGGTTTGCCTTAGTTCTTCACTCATGGTTTACTTTAGCTTTTTGAGCATATTTAAGACAATTGATTTAAAGTCTTTGTCTAGCAGCTCCAGTGTCTGGACTTCTTTAGGGACATTTACTATAAATTTTTTCCCCCTGTGAACAGGTAGGGCATTTTTGTTTCTTTGTATGTATTATACGTTTTTGTTGGAAACTGAGCACTTTGAATGTTACATTGTGGTAGCTCTAGAAATCACATTCTTCCTTCCCCTGTCCACAAGTCTTGCTTTTTTCATTTGCTGTGAGCTTTAGCTGTTCATTTATTTAGTGACTTTTCCCAACCATTTTTGCAAAGACTATATTCATTGTGATGCATGTTCACTGAAGGCTCCATTCTGTTCTCTCAGCAGTTAGTCAGTAATCTATAAGAGGTTTCCTTAAATACCTGGAGCCAAAAAGAAAAACAAAATAAAACATACTCACCAGTCTTTGTAAATTGGCTCTGAGCTGGCTACACCTTCAACACTTAGCCAGGTGGACTACACAAGCAGAGGGGAAGATTGACCTCTGTTTGTGTAGAGCCCAGTTAGCCAGAGGTGCAAGCCTAGAGTCATCTCTTGTCATCTCTTGTCATCTCTGTGCATGAATTCAGCCCTGTGCATATGCATTACATTCTAGGTTCCCTAGTACACACGGAAGCTTTTCAAAGCCCTTTATCCCCCGTATATATTCCTTAGTCTTTTCCATCTTCGGCTCTTTGGTCTCTGCTTCTTGCTTTGTCTACCATCCCTTGTCCCACACAGGTAGTATGTGTCTTTAAATTTTTTCAACAGCCATTGCTGGGAACCCACTCCAGCCAGAGCTCAGCGGGAGGGGAAGAGGAAACAAAGGCACACACCGGAGTGGGTCCTTCAGGGAGATGACAAACAGACCAAAATGTACAAACACAATTCTTTGAGAACAAAGTTTGTTTTGCTCTTTCTGGTACCAGCAAGCCACAACAAGAATGCAGGTACTGTACTCACAGCTACGACTAAACTGATGAATGCAAGATGGCAGACAAGTAGGCAAAAATGCTACAATTCTTTCCTACCAAGAATTAGCAGCCTTTTCTGGCTGCTGAAGGGTTCTGATTAGATTCAAAGTCCCAGAAAAGTTTGTTCCGACAGTTTCTTCCAGCTTGATGTTTGCTTTAGTGGAAAAACTGATCCTTGGGGTTCCTTACTCTGGCATTTTTAAATAATATACTCAATGGTGCTTTTTTGAAGCACAATCCTTTTAAATTTTATTGAAGCCCAATTTGTCAATGTTTTTTCTTTTGTGGATTGCACTATTGGTACCATATCTAATAAATCTTTACCTAAACCAAGGTAGCAAAAATCTCCTCTCACATTTTCTTCTAAAAGTTTAATTGTTTTAGCTCTTACATTGATTGATTGATTGATTGAGGCAGGGTTTTGCTTTGTTGCCCAGGCCGGAGTCCAGTGGCTCACTGAAATCTCGGGTCACTGCAACTTCTGGCTCCTGTGTTCAAGTGATTCTCATGCCTCAGCCTCCTGAGTAGCTGGGACTACAGGTGCACACCACCACGCCTGGCTAATTTTTGTATTTTGGGTAGAGATGGGGTTTCTCCATGTTTCTCAGGCTGGTCTTGAATTCCTGGGCTCGGGTGACTCACCCACCTTGGCCTCCCAAAGTGAGCCACCAAGCCCGGCCTCACCTTTCTAAAATTATGATTTTGAGGTAATTTTGTGAATGATGTGAAGTAGTGATCTAAATTTATATTTTCTCATGAAAATCTTTGATTGTTTCAGCACAATCTTTAGAAAAGATTGTCCTTTCTCCATTGAATTGCCTTGGCACCTATTTTGAGAATTAATTGACTATAAGTATATGGGTTTATTTCTGGACCCTCTATTCAGATACATTGCTTTATATGTCTTGCCATTTACTAGCACCATACTGTCGTGATTACTGTAGCTTTGTATTAAGTTTTGAAATCAGGAAGTGGAAGTCTTCCAAATTTGTTCTGCTTTTTCAGAATTGTTTTGGCAATTTTAAGTTTTTTGCATTTCCATTATAAATATTAAATGCCATATAAGTTTCAGCTTGTTAATTTCTGCAAAAACTCCTACTGAGATTTTGACAAGGATTATCTTGAATCAATAGGCCAATTTGAGGAAAACTGCCACCTTAAAAACACAGAAACTTTCAATCATGGACGTAGACACTCTCTCCATTTATTTAGATCTTTGAAAATTCTTCTCAGACCATCCCTTACTTAACCACTTTTTAAAAATTAATTTTTATTGTAATAAAATACACATCACATGACATGCATGATATGGTTTGGCTGTGTCCTCACCCAAATCTCATCTTGGATTGTAGCTCCCATAGTTCCCATGTGTTGCGGGAGGGACCCGATGGGAGATAATTGAATCATGGGGTGGTTTTTCCCTATGCTGTTCTTGTGGTAGTGAATAAGACTCATGAGATTTGATGGTTTTATAAGGAGAAATCCCTTTCGCTTGGCTCTCATTGTCTCTTGTCTGCCACCATGTAAGATGTGCCCTTCACCTTCTACCTTTTACCATGATTGTGAAGCCTTCCCAGCTACATGAAATTGAGTCCATTAAACATCTTCTTCTTTATAAATTACCCAGTCTTGGGTATGTCCTTATAAGCAGCATGAAAACAGATTAATACAATGTACCATCTTGTCCAGTTTTAAGTGTAAGTTCAGTAGTATTAGCTGATGCATTCCTTTTTGAGGTCCATCACTGTGGGGTTCCTCTAATGGACCAGATGGTCTGCTGAGGATCACAGCCAAGAAAGAACAGGGGATGTTTCATGGGAGCAAACCACAAAGGAAGGAGATGTCTAGAGGGCTGGATTGTGCATAACATGTGGCTGAAACTGGGAACCCCCTTTTCACTCACTTATCCTGAGACAGCAGGTTTATTTTAAGAGCAATGGCTGAATATAAAGAAAAAAACTAATAAATAGTACCCTCAGTTTTGAGTAACACAGAGAGAATATGCTAATCCTGCCTTAAAGGCTCATCTTGGTTTGGATTAGGCTCTGGACTAAGAGGGGTATTATTTAAGCAGATGATAAGACTAAGAATTTTGTAAATTTCTTTCTAAAATTACGGTTTCTAGTCGGCTGATCAGACTGCCCTAGCCATTGATCACATCCATTGCTATTTGGTACATGAGTTGTGTCTTGGTTGGGTTCCCCTAGAAGCAAATTCTAAGACAAGGATTTAAGGATATGTCATAGATTAGGGAAATAATCCTAGGAAACACTTCTAGGGGAATGGGGAAGTGAGGTAGGGAAGGGCAGAAAGCCAGCAGAGGGTGCTTTAAGGAGCAGGTCGCTGCTGTTGGCAACTGGAGTTGAATCCCACTGGGCACCTCTCAGAGACAGCATAGAACATGTCTCCAACTTGTCCCAAAAGAGAAACAAGAAATCTGAGATATTTCTTTTCCAGGACTTCATTTGATGTTAGTTGAGGGCTGCTTCCAGGGGCATGACTCTCTGACACTGCCAGCTTGCTGATTGTGTGCACCTCCTGCCAAAAATGAACCCTCAAGCAGAGAGTTGCAGGTGTTTGCAGTAAAAACGCTTTGATGTATACAGCTGAGAGGTTAAGGGTAAGGCTTCAACATCTGCTACAGGGAACATGATAGGGACGATTAGTTGCATCCCAGCTTCCATCTTGTCCTTCTTTCTCATATCAGAAACATGACGTAATTCTAGATAGCCACAGACCCAGGTAATAGACCACTTGCCAGCTTCCCTTGCAGCTAGTGATGGGAGTTTCACATGGAGCTTCTGGAAGCACCCTGTGGCCCTTCCACTCTTCCCCTTCCTCCTTCTTTCTCCTCTCTAAAGTGTAGATGTGATGGCTGGCTCAAGCAGCCATTTGGAACTAAAGAAAAAGACCAGGAGAATCACAGAGAACTTGGCCCTGATATCATGGGTCATGAACAAATGTCAGCAATCCCTTGTCTCCAGACTTCTCATCCTGGAAAGGAATTCGCTCTCAAGTGTTTAAGCCACTGTGGTTGGTCTCTATTAGAAGCTGGAACTTCTAACCATACAAGGGGCTTGAGTGATTATCAGAAAGAGGAAGGGGCTTATCTGTGTACCCAAACCTGTGAAGCAAGGTATGCTAGGTGCAGCAAGGTATGCTATGTGTATAAAGTACTGACCAGACTGAAATGAATCATGAAGAGAGGATTGGATGCATAATTTCTAAAACAGCTGCGAAACAGAACACTCTGTAGCTATGCCATGTGAGGACATAGCAAGAAGGTGGCTGTCTGCAAGCTAGAAAGGTTGTTCAGACAATAACCATCAAACCACCTTGATCTTAGACTTCCAGCCTCCCGAAGTGTGGGAAAATAAACTCTTGCCAAAGCCACACAGTTGATGGTATTTTGCTATGGCAGCCTGAGCTGACTAAAACAGATGTATCTGTATTAGTCAAGGTTCTCCAGAGAAACAGAACTGTAACCAACACAATTATGAATAACAAAAATACAAAAGTGTTTACATTTGTAAGGGACTTGCCAACTGCGCTAAGCTATCAAAACCACCTTTTATTTTAATTTTGTATTTTTTGAGACAGGGTCTTACCCTGTCCCCCCAAGCTGGAGTGCAGTGGGTGATCATGGTGTGATTGCTGCAGCCTCAACCTCCCACACTCAAGCCATTCTGCCTCTTCACTCTCCCGAGTAGCTGGGACCACAGGTATGCACCACCATGCCTGGTTAAGTCAAAAAAAATTTTTTTGTAGGGATGAAGTCTCACTATATTGCCAGAGCTGGTCTCAGACTCTTGGGATCAAGTGATTCTCCTGCCTCAGCCTCCTAAAGTGTTGGGATTACAGATGTGAGCTACTGTGCCCAGCCCCAAACTATATTTTAATATCCCCATTTTAGACATAAGAAAGCAGATGCAGGAGACTGAGCAACTGGTCCACAGGCACAGAGCCAGTAAGTGATGGGGTCAGGATTTGAACCTGGGCAGTCTAGCCCCAAGGGTTAATAGGGCCGTTTCTGGGTGATGGGAATTTTTATTTTTAATTTTTTATATTGTTCTGTATTATCTGATTTTTAAAATGATATCTTCTGGAATCTGGGGAAAATAACAAAGCTATTTCCATTTTGAAAATAAAAAAAAGGAGGTCACAAAACATCAGTGTGGTGGGGAAATTGTGCAGAGAAGGGAAGGCATCAAAACTCTTATAGAGATGTGAGCCATGGTTTCCCCGAAGCTTGCAGTGCCCTTTATTTCAAGATAGAGATTCAATTACATGTATATGAAGGTTAGAACCAAGGAAGCGACATGTGACATGGAAAATGCTTGGGAGATTTTCCCAAAGTCAAGAGTGTGTCACAGCCAAAAGAAACCTGAAGCACCCCGGGGTTGCATTAACAGAGGTATGGTGTCCAGAACAAGGGAGGCTAGCCTCACTGTACTGGCCACACCTACAGTATATGTCCAGTTTGGGCCTTCGTTTTTAAGAACATTACATATATTCAGAAGAGGCAACCAAAAAAGGTAGAGTGGCTGGTATGGAGACCGTAAAAACATCATGAGAGAGCAGAGTGTTTAGAGAGAGAAGACTCAGGGTGGAGGTCATGAGAGCTGACCTTTAGGTCCAGACCAGTGCAGTCAGAGTTGATGAACTGGAGAAGACAGTGAGCTCCCTGTCCCTGGTGGTATGTAAGCAATCCCTCGCTGTGGGGGTATGGTTGGATTGACTGAGTGTGTAGTTGAACCAAGGGCCATGAAGTCTTCTTTCATCCTGAGTGTCCGTGTGTCTCTGATTCTTAGAAAGATGTAGGAGGGCTTACTCTGGAAGGAAATAATTATGTACTGAATGCGCCCCCCCCAACCCCTGCCAAATTCATATGCTAAAGCCTTAAACCACAATGTGGCTGTGTTTGGAGATGAGCCTCTAAAAGGAAGCAATTAAGGTAAAATGAGCTCAAAAGGGTGGGGCCCCAATCTGATAGTGTTAGTGCCCTTATAAGAAGAGACAGCAGGGAGCTTGTCCTCAAGCTCCCTCAGACCAAGAAGGCGGCTGTCTGCCATCCAGGAAGAGAGCCTTCATCAGACATGGAATCAGCTGGCTTTCCTTTCTGACTGCAGAGCTGGGGAGACAGGAGTTCGCCAAAGTTTTCAGATGCTGCACAGAGAATTCAGGTGGTGCACTGAAAATGTGCCTACCAGAGACAGACACAAATGGATGAAGGAATTTCCTTAGCATTCTGATTCCTCATGTTATTCCTGGACCAACTAGTTGATCATGGACTTTCCAGCCTCCAGAACTGTGAGAAATAAACATCTGTTGTGCAAACCACCTGGCCATTCTGTTATAGCATCCCGAACAGCTAAGATAGAGAGATACAGCAGCCCACTGAACTGATCGGGCACCTTGGCAAGCTTTCTCTTAGAGGACTCTGGGGCTGAGTGCTGGCCTCCAAGGTCACGGGCGGCGGTGTGGTTGGGTGAGCTGATTGGAAATCCTAGGGTAGAGTAGGAATTGCCCATCTCCTCCCTCCCCTGCTGCCTCCAAAATTTTCACAGTTAACGAAACAGATCTTTTCATTGTCAAAGATCTTAAATTCAATAGGAAGGCTGATACACAGGTCTGAAAGTAAAGCACTTGGGTGAGTGGTATGTACTAAGTGTAAGAAGTAATTCTTGGCCAGGCACAGTGGCTCATGCCTGTAATCCCAGCAGTTGGGGAGGCCAAGGCGGGCAGATCACCTAAGATCAGGAGTTTGAGACCAGCCTGACCAACATGGTAAAACCCAATCTCTACTAAAAATACAGAAATCAGCTGGGTCTGGTGGTAAACTCCTGTAATCCCAGCTACTAGGGAGGCTGAGGCAGGAGAATCACTTGAACCAGGGAGGCGGAGGTTGCAGTGAGCTGAGCTGAAGTCACACCACTGCACTCCAGCCTGGGTGACGGGAGCAAAATTCTGTCTCAAAAAAAAAAAAAAAGAGGTACTTAGAGTTGTTGCTGCTACTAAACTAGTATGATTATTATTAACAGCGGTAGTATATTGTCTTTGTTTTTGTTTTGCTTTGTTTTCTAGCCCTGATTTACTCTTCTCCTGGTCATTGTATCCTGATTTTTTTCTGAGATATCATTCCCCCTCCATTCTCAGTTCCTTTCCCTGGGGGAGTGCATGACCCTAGCCTAAGCCAATCCACTATATTCCCTAGGCTGCATTAATGGATCCAGTCAGAGTCAAAGAGATCACCCAAGACCCTAGAGGGAACCATTAGGGCAGACCCCACACTTGGAATGGGAAGAATGTGTTCCCTGGAGCTGCTGTTGTCTCTGAGATCACAATGGGAGAAGCTGCCTCAGGATGGGGCTGACATGGAAGAAGTGGCTCAAGATGAACTGGGCCATCAGGAATCAGGATCCCTTGATCCAGCTATGCCTGAAAGCCAAGACACTCTAGTTAAATAAGACAGTAAGTTTCCTCTTGCCTTCAATCAGTTTGGATTAAATAAGTTTCTTTCACTTGAAACTGAAAAAATCTTAACAGATACATTACTATGTGCCCTGAAAGTGCTATAATGGTGGTCAGTACAGACTACAATGGCAGCAGACACGAGCAATTCCTAATGATGCTAGCCCTGGTGTGGAGGGAGTATCACGGAAGGCTTCATGGAGGAGGGGTCACTTGTTTTGGCTTCGGAAGGATGAAGAACAGATCGGCATGTTGAAAAGATAGGAGAGTGCATTTCAAAACATTCAAAATATGTGGACAGGAAACCAAGAAATACACTTCTAAATCACCCAAGAGACAATAAAAAAAGTTGCAATGGAAAATTAGAAAATACTTTGAACTGAATAGCTAAAAGAAAAAAACACATGCAAACTTGTGGGTTGCAGCTAAAACAATACTTAGAGGGAAATTTGTAGCCTTAACATTCATAAATTAGCAAAGAAGAAAAGCTAAAAATTAATGTTCCAAACGTCTCTCTCGAGCAGTTATAAAATGACAGTGAAATAAACCCAGAAGAAAGAGAAGGAAAATTATAAAGATCAGAATTGGCCGAAAGAGGAAGGAAGCACAGCAGAGGGCCAACCAAGCCTTTAGTCGGTTCTCCGGCAAGCCAAAGGCGTGAGGATGTGACTGCTCCGCCTGTTCAGGGAATGATGAAGGCCCCAGTGTGGGTGGAGAAGGCAGAGGGGGCCACCAGAACAAGGAGGAAGTGGTGAGGCCAGAGCCTGGCGGCAAGGACAGTGCCAGAGCCTGGAGGAGCTTCCCTGCAGAGCAGCAGGAGCAGAACCCCACCCCGTCCATGGCCAGAGCCATAGGAGGTCCTTGGGAGGGGAGTGATGCGTGCAAGCTACCCTTGGTCCCCATCCAACTGGGCTGGGGACTTGTGGGGCCCTTGGAGGCCGTCTGCAGATGGGGGAATGTGGCCCACGTGCCTGGGTCTGATTGGAAAGGAGAAGAGGAGAGAAGCCACAGAGAATGCCAAGTTTAATTTTCCAGGAACCGGCCTCTGTCGCTGGGGAAATGGCCACCACAGCTGCTGGCTGCCCACTGCAGCTTTGGCACAAGCTGGCTTCCCTTTCAGGGAGGGGCGCCCAGACCTGTTGAGTGGTGCCCGAGAAGATCCTGGAGGGCTGGGGGGAGGCTGCGGAGCTGTGGCATCTCCAGCCCTTCAACAGAATGTTTGGCAGGGTTTCCCTACCTTGGCACTGTTGACATTTGGGCTAGATCATTTATGGTGGGGACCATCCTGTGCATGGTGAGATGGTGACCAGCATCCCTGGCCTCTTCCTCCTATATGCCAGGAGCACGTTTCTCCCATTTGTGACCACCCACGGTGTCCCCTGGTGGGCAAAACTGCCCCCAGGTTGAGGACCTCTGATTTCATGTTGTAGGGGGAGGAGCAGGGGATCCAGAGTCCGGCAGATGTCAGCAGTGCCAGCCTCAGCCTCTGGGGCTGCATGACCTTAGACAAGGCCTTTCCTCTCTTTGAGCCTCTTCACCCCCACCTGCCAACTAAGGTGAGAATACTGACTCCTGTCCCCCCGCCAGGATAATTAGGAGGATGCTCTGCCTGGAAGAGCAGGTTTGCCACAAACAGCAGAATTAGGTAGGAATCATTCCTCCTGCACCTGGGGCAAGGCTAGAGGGGTGAACTGCGTGTGGGGCAGGGTCCCCACAGTGGCAATAGCGTGATCATCCTTGCCTCCTTGGATTCTCTCGCCCCCCAATTCCACCCATTGGGAATTCCTGTTGGTTCCACTTTCAAATTATGCCCAGAATCCACAGCCGCGGTCACCACCGAGCATTGGAGAATTAGGGCCTCCCCTACCAAAAATATCCCCTTCCAACTGCAGCCAGAACGATCACTCTGAGACAATCATCTGATCTGTCTCTTCCACGTCCAAAGCCTTCCCATGGTGAGTGGAATGAACCCTAAGTCCTGTGTGTGGCCGGTAAGGCCTTCTGTGGCTGGTCACCGTTGCCTCTGAATTTGCATCTTCACTCTCCCCCAGTTCTCTGCTGATGCAGGCTCTCTGGCCTCCTGGCTGCACCCTCAACACGCCATTCCCTTCCCAGGGCCTTTGCACATGCTGCTTCCTCCTCCTAGACCAATCTCTTTCTCGCTGTCCCTCCAGACATCCGAGCGGCTCATTCCCTTCGTTCACTGAAGCCTGTATTCAGACCTCCTCGGTGAGGTCTTTCCTGGGACCTCATAAGCAGCTCTCCACCCTCTAAGGTGCCCCGGCCCCTCCCTGCCTGCCTGCTCTGCATGGCACACAAGTTCTCTGATGTCATACCGTGGGCTTACCTGCACATCTTTTGGCTCACTAGATGTCACTTCATGAGACCAGGGACTCTGTTCTGTTCACTGCAGAACCCTCAGTCCCTCTAGGGCAATGCCTAGCACACAGTAGGTGCTCACTAAAAAATCAGCCCTGTTCAGCCCCACTTAGGATTTTCCCCAGGAAAGAGAATCACCCCTGCCCCACTGAGACGGGCTGGCCTACTAATGGCAAGACTCCTTCAGTCTCACATCTCATGTGTGGCTCACACAGCTCTGCCGTTCCCTCCGGCTGAATTTGCCTCTCACCTCACCCTCCCGTCTCACATGATGTGCTCCAGCCGGGTCAGGCTGTTTCCTCTGGGCTCTTGTGTGGGCCATGTCCTCCACTTGATGCATTTTTTCCGCTGCCATCTCCTGAAAAACTAGTTCCTGTCTTTCAGATTTTAACTTAGATGTCATCTCCTCCAGGAAGCTTTCCCTGATTGCCCAAATGTGGGTCAGTTGTCCCTCCTCCGAGCTCAAGCTTCCCGAGTCATGTTTTGAACACCCTGCATTGTTGTTGCTTGTGTGCTTGACCCCAGTCCCATGCAGACAGGGGCCAGTCATGTATCCCCCAGGGCCTGGGGCAGTGCTGGAACCCAAGAAATGTGATTTGAGTGAATTCAGTGGCTGAATGAATGCCCTGAATGACACCACCTCAAAGGACCTGGGGCATTCTCCTTAATCACTCTTGGGGTGTCAATCTCCTTGGCTGCCTTTGGAAGCATATTTCCTTCCTGAGTATTGCAGCTCTCTTTCTCTCTCTCTCTCTCTCTTTTTTTTTTTTTTTTTGAAGACAGGGTCTTGCTTTTTCACCCAGGCTGGAGTGCAGTGGTGCAATCTCTACTCACTGCAGCCTCCACCTCCCTGGTTCAAGCGATTCTCCAGCCTCAGCCTCCCGAGTAGCTGGGAATACAGGTGCTTACCACCACGCCAGGTTAATTTTTTATATTTTTAGTAGAGATGGGGTTTCACCGTGTTAGCCAGGATGGTCTCGATCTCCTGACCTCGTGATCCACTCGCCTTGGCCTCCCAAAGTTCTGGGATTACAGGTGTCAGCCACTGTGCCCAGCCTGCAGCTCTTTTTAGCCCCTCAAAGGCACCTGGCTCTTTCAGTTTTACTGGCATTTGTGAAAGAACTCAGCCCAACAGGCCTCTGATGGGCACGCCTAGAACCATCTTCAAATGGATTCACTGTGGCACATGCTGGGACCACCCTCGACCTTGGAGAGAGCTCCCCACCCGTTCTCTCATTTCTGCCTCCCCCAGACAGTGAGCTGGCTTGGAAAAGTCTGGTCTCTCCAAGTGGGGAGGATGGAGTCCGGTGACTACATTCTCTTTGATGAGTGGGCAGTGAAGTCCCCCAAGGAGGAGAGGCTGTGATGCTTGGCATAGAAACCCCTTCCCGACCCTCCAGTCATCTCAGACTATGACTTGGTTATTTTCTTGAACCCACATGCTAATCTCGGTACCCATCGGGACTGTCTTTGTCTCTCCAGGGCTG
Source organism: Plecturocebus donacophilus (assembly GCA_004027715.1). Classification (NCBI taxonomy): domain Eukaryota; kingdom Metazoa; phylum Chordata; class Mammalia; order Primates; family Pitheciidae; genus Plecturocebus; species Plecturocebus donacophilus. The sequence goes on from PVKP010010617.1 coordinate 56,908, forward strand.
GCATGGGGATACGCTGGAGGACACAGACGTGCACACACACAAATGGGAACAGCAGCAGCAGCAGCAGGTGTTGAGTGCTTACTGGGTGCCAGGTGCTAGTATCTTATTTATCCCACTAAACAACTCCAAGTCTGTGTTGCTGCTGGAGGTTTGGGGTCCTTGAGCCACAAGTGGGACTAAAAATAATCCTGATCTCTGTCAGTGATATGAGCTAGTAATAGTGTCTACCTTCTGCTGCCCCCCTGTATTCCTGTATTAGTCTGTTTTCACACTGCTGATAAAGGCATACCTGAGACTGGGCCATTTACAAAAGAAAGAGGTTTAATTGGACTTACAGTTCCACACCGCTGGAGAGGCCTCAGAATCATGGCAGGAGCAAGGAGGAGCAAGTCACATCTTATGTAAATAGCGCAGGCAAAAAGAGAGCTTGTGCAGGGAAACTCCCATTTTTAAAGCCATCAGATGTTATGAGACTTATTTGTTATCATGAGAACAGCACAGGAAAGACTCACCTCCATGATTCAGTGACCTCCCACTCAGCCCCTCCCACAACATGTGGGAATTATGGGAGCTACAAGATGAGATTTGGGTGGGGACACAGAACCACAGAACCAAACCATATCATCACCCCCATGTCACAGAACCAAACCGTATCACCCCCATATCACCCTGCCCAAGGAGGCAGGCATTATTACTAGCCCACATCACAGATAGGGTAACCAAGGCATAGGGAATTTAAGGAACTTGCTCATGGTCACCCAGATAAAAAGACGTGAACCTGGGATTCAAACCTGGACAGTTTGGCTGCAGAGCCTGAGCTGTCTACACTGCCATCTTTTTCACAAATACCCACACAAGTCCCCTTGTGTACATATGAACATATCTCACATATATATATGTGCCAATCAGCACATCAAATCCCACTCCTGCTCTTGCACTCACGGGCCCATACAAGTCAAACACAAAGACATAGCATCCTCTGTAGCATGAGATTCATCATACATGGTACAGAGGCAGCGAGAATTCACCCCACGCACTCACACACATTTACACACAGGCATGCATGTCCGTTAACGTGCCTGCGTGAAAAGCATGCAGACTCCCATTCACAAGTTCACACTTGTGCAAGTACACACACACGTTGTCATGTAAGCACAGGCATGTATATGTGTGCACGCTTGCATATAAACATTTATTGAGCACCTACTATGTGCCAGGCACTGTGGTGGTTGCTGAGAATATAAGAGTGAAGAAAACTGAGTCTCTACTCTCCCAGAGTGTGTAATCCAGGGGAGGGGGAGGCATGCATGTACATTGACCAAATCAGATAGAGAGCTCCCAGTTATTGGCTGGGCACAGTGGCTCACGCCTGTAATCCCAGCACTTTGGGAGGTCGAGGTGAGCAGATCACCTGAGGTCAGGAGTTCAAGACCAGCTTGGCCAAAATGGTAAAGCCCTGTCTCTACTAAAAATACAAAAGTTAACTGGGCATGGTGGCACATGCCTGTAATCTCAGCTACTTAAGATATTGAGGCAGGAGAATTGTATGAGCCTGGGAGGCAGAGGAGGTTGCAGTGAGCTGAGATTGCGCCACTGCACTCAAGCCTGGGTGGCAGAGTGAGACTCTGTCTCAAAAAAAAAAAAGAATGCTCCCAGTTATGGAGTGCTTATGAACTGAATCTGTCTCATGCATTAGGGGTCCATAAACACCACAGCCACTATGCTTACATGCACACATATGAATATAAACCTTCCTCCCTGTGGAAGCCAAATGGCACAACCTGGGCCCTTAAAAGGAGTGGATGGGGCACAGAGGACAGGCATCAGCATTATTTTCAGCCTCTTTGTGGCCCAAGGATCTCAAGCCTCCAGCAGTTCCCTGAGATGAGATCATGGTCTGTGGGACAAAATGCACAAGCAATTTGCAGACATGTGTGTAGCTCTCCATGTGCTTGTGCTCCCCATCCCCCTCAGGGCCTCCCACCCCATCAAGAGCCCCTGTCTCTAGGTCACCAACCTCCTCCCCTACCCTCATCTTGCACCTTAGGGAGCTGTGAGACAGAGACATTTGGATCTTCCAGGAGGCTGCACACACAGGCGGAGGATGGGCTGCAATGACTCGGCTTCCAGGCAGCTGTGGTGAGTTTCTGCAAAGACTCCCTTCCTCAAAGAGGCTCTGCTGTACTGAAAGTTCAGATTGCCGTGGTTTCCCCGCATTCACATGGGGGAAAGGTCAAATTCTCACAAAAATATTTACCAAGAACCGTCCGTCAGTCAATCAACAAGCATTTACAGACAGCTGCTGCTCACACGCTGGGGAGAGAGGGGGATAAACAAGCACAGGCCTTGTCCTACAAAAGCTTACGGGCCACGAGGGAGCTGTGATGGACCAGCGAGGAACACAGTGGCCAGGAAGAGGGACTGGCTCGCCCAAAACTTGGCATCGAGGGAGTGTGCCCCGGTGAGACAAAACAACCATTTTTCTATGGCCCCTAAAATCATAACCAGTGGTGTGCTGGTAAGCCAGCAAAACAAAACAAAACACCAAAAACCCAATATGTGGTGTCTGCTGCTTTGCATGGCATAGATATTCTCACTGTGGCCAATTTCAGGTTACCCAAGTGATGTCAGGGTGACACAGAGGCAGAAATGATCACAGGTGGCTCTCGGGAGCTGGTACAAGCTGGACGCCACACAGTTTCTTCCCATAGAAAAAGAGAGGAAGACAGAGCCAGAGCTTTGGTGCCTGGAACAGAGTAAGGAGTATTGGCTGGAAGTGCCAAGGACAAGGGCCGAACCTCTTGCTCATCTTTTGATGCAGATGCCGACCTATTCTTTCATTCACTCAGCACTTACCAGGGACCAGCTATTGGGCACCTGAAGGTGCTGAGATGGTTGCTGCCTGTGCTGATGGGGAAGTATTGGTGTGAGGGAGCCCAGAAGAGAGGCACTGACCAAGTGCCTAGGGAGCTGGAGGACTTCCTGGAGGAGGTAGTATCTAAGCTGAAATGGAAGGGAGTAAAGCAACAAGTGAGGGGTAGAAAAGAGTTATTTGCAAGCAGAGGAAATAGCACATGCAACAGCTTAGCAATCTGATGCACCGCTGGGTCCCCGAGCAAAAGCATCCTGTTTAGCAGATTTCATACGTGAACCTGCACCATCCTAAGTGCTTTACAAGTATCCACTCATTGACTCCTCAGATGATCCAATGGGGTGTTTAATATTCTTAGCTCCATTGAACAGATGGGACAACTGAGACAGATGGAAGTTATTAATAAGTCAGTATACCCAAGAGCACTGGTCTACCCTTCCTCCCCCCGATGCTATCTTGAAGCCTCTGAAGTAGGTGCAGCTTGGGGAAATTTTAGGGGGTACCCAGATACGGCAAACAACTGTACATTTAGTTCTGGGTTTAATGAAATGTCAAAGTGTGGGAAGTGATGGGTTCAGTCCCTCCCCTGCTCCCTGCCAGCCCTTCACACACAAAAACAAGAGTATTGTCCATCGTGGACACGTTGACCAAGGCTGTGGGTCAGCCAGTCGACGGTGATTTGTCAGAGTCTTTACCTCTTGGTCTGGCCTAGGACTGGGATGTTTGCAACGAGCCTTTGCCCGTGTTTTTGTTTTTGTTTTTCTACCGAACACTTCATCCGGGCCAGACTCTGGGCTGAGGAGTGGGACGCAGAAGAAGCAATGAACCTGTGTCCCTGTCATCAAGGAGCATGATAGGAGACATACAAGAGATGTGGTTTTCTGTATGTTTGAAATACTCCATGATTTCATATAAAAATAAAATAGATGATTACAGTAAATGATCAAAGAGGCCTGGAAACAAAGGAGAGAACAATTCCGCTCCTCACTGAGGGAGGATTCACAGGGAAAGGCCTGCTGCCACTGGACCTGAGAAGATGACTTTTTTTTTTTGAGAAGGAGTCTCGCACTGTTGCTGGGGCTGGAGTGCAATGGTGTGATCTAGGCTCACTGCAACCTCCGCCTCCTGGGTTCACGTGATTCTACTGCCTCAGCCTCCCGAGTAACTGGGATTACAGGCACACACCACCAAATCTGGCTGATTTTTTGGATTTTCAGTAAAGATGGGTTTCACTATGTTGGCCAGACTGGTCTTGAACTCCTGACTTCGTGATCTGTCCACACTGGCCTCCCAAAGTGCTAGGATTACAGGCGTGAGCCACCACGCCCAGCCTAGAAGATGATGTTTTACAGCAGTTGCCAGGGAAGCAGGGAAGGGCAATTAGAACTGACAGATACGGGTAAGGGTTTGGGTTTTTTTTTTAAGAGAACAGGCAATGGTGGAAACGTCCTGGAATACATAGTGGTGGTGTGTGTACCACAACACTGTGAACACACTAAAACCCACTGCGTTATATATTTTTAAGTGGTTGAAATAGTGAATTTTATGTCATATAAATTTTATCTCAATAAAAAATAAGCTTATGGCCAAGCACTGTGGCTCACACCTGTAATCTCAATACTTTGGGAGGCCAAAGCGGGTGGATCACCCAAGGTCCGGAGTTTGAGACCAGCCTGGGCAACATGGCGAAATCCCCGTCTCTACTAAAAAATACAAAAATTAGCGGGGCATGGTGATGGGCACCTGTAACCCCAGCTACTCAGAAGCTGAGGCAGAAGAACTGCTTGAACCTTATAGGCAGAGGTTGCAGTGAACCGAGGTGGCGCCATTGTGCTCCATCCTGGGCAATAAGAGCGAAACGTCGTTCCAAAAAATAAAAATAAAAAACATAAGCTTTTGTTTCAACCACAAGGAGCTTTCTGGTTGTAAGTGACAGAAATGGCTGTTTAAAAAGAAAGTTTAGGCTGGGCATGGTGGCTCACACCTGTAACCCCAGAGCTTTGGGAAACTGAGGGAGGAGAATCACTTGAGACTAGGAGTTTGAAATCAGCCTGGGCAACATAGCAAGACAATGTTTCTACAAAAAATACGAATATTAGCCAGGCACGGTCACTTGTGCCTGTAGTCCCAGCTACTCCGGAGGCTGAGGCAGGAGGATTGCTTAAGTCCAGGAGTTTGAGGCTGCAGGGAGCCTTAATCGCACCACTGCACTCCAGCCTGGGCAACAGAGCAAGACCTTGTGTCTAAAATAATAATAATAATAAGTTTTAAAAAGAAAAAATAAGTTCAGGAATATAGTTTCAGGGACGGATGGATCAAAATTCTCAAATAATTTCTTCAGGTTGGAAGACTCTGCCTCTAGGATCTGCTTTCTTTTGTGTTGGCTTTCGTCTCATTCTCAAGCAAGCGGAGAAAGCCTCATTGGTGGCCAAAGAAAGCAGGGCTCTCAGAAGCCAAGGCTTATCACCCACTAGCTTACAAAGCCCAAAGGAAAGAAGGCATCTTTTCCTAATGGTTCCAATGATGCCACCAAGAAAAGCTCTCATTGGTCAGTTTTAATCATATACCTGCCCCTGAACCAATCTTTAGATTGGGAAAGGAATGCTCTGATTGGCCCAGCCTGAGTCATGTGCCCTATTGGAGAGCTAGGAGTCAGATCAGTTCTCTGGAAGCTGCCTGAACTGAGTGGGAAGACACTGTCCCAGCAAGGACCTTTAGGTGGTGATGTCAGAAGACGGAAGAGTAGATACAGGGCAGGCAGGATGACAGGGTTCCTCTGGAAGAGCGGTAGGGAAGGGCATGCCCTCCAGAGGGGCTTGGAGGTTGAAATTGCATGGTGTGAGCTGGGAGCCGTGGCTGGTTGTAGTGTCTAGGGGTGGTCAGATGACAGTGTCTAGAGGGGTCAGGTCACGTGTCTAAGACATGAGAAGTGAAGAAACTAGGGCCAGCTTGCAAAGAGGTTTGGACAGGGGCCTGTACGCCAGTGTTCTCCAAACTCTCATCCTTATGTACACAAGTGATTTCTGCCATATTTACCTTTTGTCTCCATCATTACATTTTATTCATATTGGCTTTCTCGTTTTGTTTAAATAACTTTATTGTCAAATGAAGCACTGTCACCATCACATATGAACGATCAGGATCCTTTACCCTAAATAGAAGGGAAGTGTGAAAACAAGCCCAATGAAACCAAAACCGAGTTATTAACTTCCAGCTAGACACTGCAGCCTGGGGGAGGCTGATCGGGAGAAGAGAAAGAGAACTGAAAAAGGCATTGTTTTCTCCGTTCACCATGCCCAAATGCCACCTAAAATCATCTTAGGGACCTCAGGGAGCAGGGGAGGGACAGTCACAAAGGTGGTCCTGGTCCTGGCGCAGGGGAGAGTTTGAGAAAGACACTACTGGCATAGACCCAGGAAATACTATAGGGAGGCTGAACAGAAGAGCTGGAGAGGTCCCAGCACCGGAAGCTGCAGGGAGGAAGGAGGGAGGCAATTGAGGGCACCCGCTCTCTTGTTTTAGCAATCAACACCAGGAACCAGAAGGAGGAGGCATGACAAGGATGATAAAGAGCTGCTTTGGATACACTGCATCTGAGATGTGGGGATGTCTCTGTGGAGATACATTCATTTGTTCAAGAAATGTTTACTTATTTACTTATTTTTATGCATTTATTTAGAGACAGGATCTCTGTGGTCCAGGCTGGAGTGCAGTGGTGTGATCACGGCTCACGGCAACCTCGACCTCCTGGGCTCAAGCAATCCTCCCGCCTTAGCCTCCCCAGTAGCTGGGACTACAAGTATGCACCACCATGCCTGGCTAGTTTTTGTATTTTTTGTAGAGATAGGGTTTTGTTGTGTTGGCTGGGCTAATCTCAAACTCCTGGGTTCAAGAAGTCCACCTGCCTTGGCCTCCCAAAGTGCTGGAATGACAGGCATGAGCACCGTGCCCAGCCAAGAAGTATTTATTGAGCACCTACTATGTGCTAGACAGTGTTCTAGGCCCTGGGATAAAGCAATGAGCAACCAAACTGAAATCTCTGCCCCCCTCCCCCGCCCATGGAGTCTACTTTCTATGGGGGAGATGTGGGAGACCTGGTGAGAAATAAGAAATAAAAGACTTAATAATATATACAATATATAATAACATGTGTTTCATGAGATAAGAATAGCTACTAGCATTTTTAGACTGTATTTTAGCCTGGGCAATAAAACAAGAATCCCATTCTCTCTCCCTCTTTCTCTTCCTCTTTCTTTCTCTCTTTTATTCTTTTTTTTATTCTTTCTTTTGCTATTTCTTTCTCCTTTTCTCTTTTTCTAAAATCTCTTCCTCTTTCTTTCTCTTTCATTCTTTTTTCTTTCTTTTGCTGTTTCTTTC